>JAFBJT010108842.1:0-15551 GCA_016785325.1 Chascanopsetta lugubris
GAAATTGGCTCCTGTTGAAATATTCACCTTGTAAGTCCAGAGTTGAAACAACGTTGTATGATACTGACAAGAATAGCTTGTTTCTTTAAGCGCAATTACATACACACTGCACCTCTTCATGCTCACCGGGGTTATGAGGAGTCAGACAAAGTGATGGTGTCACGTTCCCCTTTTCTCTCCTCATTAAGTATTTCTTGTCAGGTTCTACACAAAAGGAAAAATACCAGGATATATATATATATATATATATATATATATGTTGAGAGGAAAATCACGAGGTAATGATTGTGAATTAGGTATGTGCGCCCACTGTCGAATGAAGCTAGAATGAAAAAGAGTGTAAACGGAAACATCTTTTAGGGCCAGTGACACACTGTTTCATGCCACAGTAGCTCTCTATTGTAACGGCACACAGTGATGAGTCAGCACTTTGGCGTTATAGCACATTTTGTTTTTGTCCCAGGGAGCGAAGAGGTTCTGCCCAGAATGACTGTCCATTCATGAATGAAATGGTTCCTTAAAAAAACATTTCTTTTATTACCCGATCAATAATTTGATTTATTTTCCTATTGGTATTCTGGATGAATGAACCCACTGGAGATTACCACTAACTTGACCTCTTAACGTTTTCATTATTTTCATCAATAAACTAAAAAGACAAAAAATAACTTTAAAAAAAAAGTGCTTTTGTTTTACAGTGTTGCAAACAAAATATTTTAAGTGAGGAAAATTACATCTCAAGTCAGTATTCATGGAGGAGATTCTTCAGCAGCATTTATTAAAGGATTTATAAAAGTTTTCATAGGAAGATTCAATCAACTAATTATCCAATGACATGACTAATTGTTATGATCCACCTCGGCTTGACGACAAAAACACCCAAGTAGTCAAATGTATATGAAAGGTCTATTGTGTAAGATTGAGTTGAAATGATTTCCATTTCTCTCGGCAGAATTGAAATCAGATCATTATACTGATGCGTTTCTTGAGTAAAGCTGTACAATGTCTGGATTGTTGTCGTTATCACAACTGATGGAGAACAACAACATAAGGGGAAGGTTTTCTCCACAGGGTGTGTTGCACCATCATGTTTGATCACAGACCAGAATGGATACACTTCTGAGAATGAGTGATGACTGCAGGCTTCCATAGGTTCTCCCACACGTTTGGCAGGGAGGAGTGAGGGAAGTCTTATTCAGCTACAACATGCAACTTTACCACTAGATGTCATTCAACCCTACACACCGTCCTTTTAATGTGGAATTCTAAAGTGATTGTGTATGACATTCAAACCTCGAATTCTGCGAAACAGGTTTTCTCTAATACATACTCTAAGATATTCAAACAACAGTGCGTGTGTGTGTGTGTGTGTGTGTGTGTGTGTGTGTGTGTGTGTGTGTGTGTGTGTGTGTGTGTGTGTGTGTGTGTGTTGACATTCGCTTCCACATATGTTTACAACACTCAAGTTTACACGTTCATTACAGCAGGTCATTCTGTTCTGCTCAGCTACACACAACAGCTCTCTGGTCTCAGTGCACGTGTGTGTGTGTGTGTGTGTGTGTGTGCGTGCGCGCAATAAGGCCGACATTCAGCTCGGCAGCATGGCATGTAAATGGCAGTGGAGTGGCGCAAGTGTCAGCCCGAACATGCGCTTGGCAGGCAGTGGCTCCGCTATTAGCAAGCGCTAACAGTTTTATTATTAGAAAATAAACGGTGCGCTGCAAAACTCTGAATGTTATTAGCGACTCACCATCTGGGTCTGACAGCTGTGTTCAAACACCAACATGGCTAAACTGCTAATGGCTATATCTGAAACCTGCTCACTTTATCTGTGATACTTCTCAGATTGTCTGTCAGTGTCTCATCTCCCCTTTCATCACCTCGCCTCCGATCACTGGGTTTATTTTGCAGATGTAAAAATAAATGAGAGGAAGATAACACAAACACAAATGTCATGGCTACACACACACATGCACCCACACACATCCACACACACCCACACACACACACACACACACACACACACACACACACACACACACACACACACACATCAACAAGCAACAGATGATTTGATATGTTTCAGTTGTAATGACATCAGGCTCTAATTCATATAGGGCTGCAAGTAACAGCTATTTTGAAATTCTATGCTTGATTATTAAATACAATGTCAAAAGCTACATTTTTATCAATTCCAGAATTATACTTGAAAAACAAAATTCTCTATATTAGCTGCGAAAAGAAATAGAGAAAATATTAGAAAAAATATATAGTAATTCAGTGAATTATACAGCAAAGTGCATTTACAACCACAACAAAATGAATGGCCATCACATTTCATTATCGATCATAACTGGATACACAGATTAGTTGTTGTGTCCGATATTCTAAATGTTCAAAATTGTGATATTCCAAAAGCAAAGCCACCAGAAAAAAATCATAGTCCACCTGCACAGAAATGTGGTCTTTACCACACAACCGTTTTGAAATACACCAAGAGAGGAGCAGCTCTAATTCATGGAAACAACACGTCACAACACTTGCAAATAAGAAAAGCAGTTTCTGCTCTTTTGCATTTGACCTCTTCCATGTTAACTTCCAAGATCCTTTGCTTTTTATGCACAAGCCTGTGAGCAAGTCGGCACAGACTCCTTTTAATTCACTTTTCTCCTCCCTGCATGTGTGTTTTCCCTCAGAGATCACACAGCTTTACAGGGCTTTATTTAATCAGATAACCTGCTACCAGAGGCCTCCAGCATCTGCCCAAAAACCTTCCGCCTCCTCCTCGTGCCTCCGCACCTCTCACAACAAACCCTGCAAAAGGAGATACCTCCAGAAATTCACGCCATTATTGCCGACGTTGCAGAAAAAAAGAAAAGGCTTCCCTACAGTGTTTTTCCGACAGAAAAATACTTTTTTTTTTCTCCAGTAAAACAAACCAACTCCTTCTAGGGGAGCGTCTTATATTTAAGGACGTTGCTACCAAGCAGCGTGAAGGACTCTGGATGGCGAAGGAATCTATTAAGGACTAGCACACAGGAATAGGATATAGAGCAGGAAAATAGTGTGTTTTCAATCTCACTGACCCTCTTTTGTATTTTCCCATGGTTATCCACCGTCTAATTCTATGTATCAGAGTGTTTCTTCACTGTCTGCTAAGCAGCTTTCTCTCAAGGTAATTCAATTCTGTTGACTTCTGATTACTTTAGAGGACTTTGTCTGAGTGTAACGGTTGGATATAAATGTATCAAGACAGAGAAAATAAGATGTTTTTAAAGCTTCTTCACTTTGCCTGACAATCTCCAAGAGCAAAAATCAAAATATTGAGAATAGGCTCTTTTTGTCCAACTTCCCAATATTTGCGAGACACAGCATGGAGTGAAAAAAAAAAACCCTCACACACAACAAGTAAACACACAATGTATATATACATAATGGAGACATGTAGTGCCTCAGCAAGCTGATACAACTCTGTCTGATGGTGAAGAGTCATAGCTGATTTTATACAAGGGGAACAAAGTACCGACTACATTCATTGTGGGTTGGGATGATTGAAGGTCCTGTGTCACCTCAGAATGTCTGGATCATGCCCATTTGATGAGAGGGATTCTATCACTCAACCTCTGTCTGAACCAAAAGGATGGGGAGTCAGAGAGAGAGAGACGCATGTTGTCAAGGATTCTTGGCTGATGACAGGTACTTGATCCTTTATGCAAACCTAAATTGTCTCCTGCACAGACCTCAGTGTAACATGCAAAAAGGAAAGAAGAGCCGATGCCCGTAGAGTCTAATAAAGAAAGACCCTGGGTGAGATGGTTTGCTTCCGCAATGTAAATATGAATACAGTGATTTAATAGCATGTGTCTCTTTGTTTTCAAACAAATGTCAAAGAAACACGATACACAGGTTCACAAAAACGTCTGTGTTCACGGGAGCAATTCTTAATTGTTGTGTTCTGATGCCAGGATCATTGCTTCTGTTCTCTCTTTGAGCCAAAGTGATTCATTCTTTCTTTTTTTCTCAAAAAAAATAAAATAAAATATTTAAATCTTTAAATCTTACTTTAAAAAAAGAGCTGTACATCATTCATCAGCTCTAGTGGGGAACTTTGCTGTAATTTGGAATAATTATTGGTTTGGACATCTGGATCCAAGAGAGGGAGTAATTTTCAGATTTGTCTGCAAGTGAATGCTGAGCAAATGAGTCACTCTGGCAGCGGAAAAAAAATCTATTGGGTCTTGGACCGGCTGAAATGCGCTGCACAGCGGCGGTATTATTTCTCCTGCAGTACATGAAAAGCGAAGATCACGCAGCAGAGCACATACGTCCAGCCAAGGCCAAACAATCCCACACGTCTGTTTATTTACATTAAAATCTATAAATTTCATTCCTGAAAGTTGATGAAAATATGCCTTAACCTGGATCCACGCAAACACATGGCGGTTCCTCTCAGGCCCCATCCCTCCACCTAGTTTGGTTCAAACCCATTCAAAACTTTTAAAATAATCCTGCTGACAAATAAACAAACACACACACGCGGGTGAAAACATAAGCTCCTCGGTGGAGGTAACAAACAGCTCCTGAGAGCGATCAAACGTCCTGCAAGCAAGCACATTCATTTTGCTCTGCCTGAGGTTTGCAGAGGGACCACTTCTTTTTGATGCTGAGTGTACGTGTGTGTGTGTGTGTCTGTGTCTGTGTGTGTGTGTGTGTGTGCGCTGCTCAAAGTGCGCATCTGTGTGTTAGGTGGTTAATGCACTTGACTTGAGCCTGACCACAAATCAAAATGATGGCTGGCGAGGACCACAGAAGAGAACAGAAATGAAGCAGATAAGTGTTGAAATCAAACAGAGCTTCCCCCGACGAAAAGCTCCCCCAGAGGGGCAGGAGGGCTGCGCGGCGCTCATCTGTGTACGTCTCACTCGGCAGCCCCGCCGCCACTAACGAGGTGATAACACAGACAGATGATAAGTTATTAGCAAAAAAAACAAAAACCAGAAGATCAATTACAGCACATTGCTTTGCTCATGTCACAGAGTAAACACAGAGGATCACCGTCGTACGTCGGTGGGTGTATTATCTGTGCCTCTTTGCTGAGATCAGACGCGAAGTGGTCCACGCCGCACACAATGGGACTCCGAGGACGGATAGAGAATGGTGTTGATGAGAGGTTTGTGTCACTGGGTTGGCTCGGAGCCAAGACTCTAATGCAGACTCTGGAGTGTTACAGTGTGACAAGACTGAAAGTTGTTTGTCTGACAGCCGGATCGCTGCGCTGTGTCCGAGACCAGATCATATCCAGACCCCCCTTCTGGCTCCAGTCGCTCAATTTCTGCCTCCTTTCTTCTCTAACTGCAGTTTAAGTTCTCTCCTCTTGTCTACGCTTAGTGCCGCTCCTTTCCATTCCTTTCAGCTCATTCCCTCGCTTTCCTTTCCATTCGTCACCTCTCTTTCTCTTTCCTTTCCTATCGACTTCTCATCTGCTTTCTCCAGTCGTTTCCTTTCTTTACTTCTTCTCTCTCTCCTCCCCCTTTTCCCTCCTCTCCTCTCTGCATGGCGCTGCTGTGTCAGGTTGATGATGACAAACTGAGGCCTCCGTATGCATCCCGGCTTAGCTGGACAGTAAATATAGGAAAGAGCAGAACTGCACCGGTTGGTCATTTTGATGAAAAAGCTCTGCTGGGCTGAACTGGCTGTTCAGGTTTTTTTAATTTTTTTTTATCTAACACATTTAAATCGTGCGTTTTTTTTTACATTGTCCGGTTTTATTTATTGGGCCTTTTAGTTCGATCAATTTTGAGTGGTCTTGTTTGGCAGGTCAAGAGCTCCGGAGCTGATACTTACTCTGACTCTTCAAACCTTGCAGTAAAGCTCCTCTAAGTCGGTGAGTGAGGATCTGAAAATGGAGCTAACCGATGTCTATGCGGCGGGGGAGGCTATAAAAAGGTATCACACAGCGTCCAGTTTGAATTTTCCACTGCCTGAGATGTCAGAAATGGCCATTAAGGGGGACCTGTGGAAGTGAAGACCAGCTCTGGAAGACAGAGACTCAAACAGCAGGCAAAACACCACCCACATGACTGCAGAGGAGTTACAGGAAAGACCTGGAGTGGTGGTGTGCTGTTCCACTGTGCAGCACTTACACTATATGGAGGAGTCATCTGCAGCACAAAGGACTAACATCACAGGACTACGTGATCACAAAAGTCAAAATTTGATATGTGCCAAGCAGACTAGACCACCCTGAGACGAGCCGACCTCATCGCCTTCTGGCCTGTTTCCTGTAGCGCCCCACTGCTGGTGGACTCGGAGGCGGACGCTAACTTCACGGACACTTAATTAGCCCTGAAGCTGTCTCCGCAGCCGCCGAACACACCCACGCCCTGGATGGCTGTCTCCTCTTTAAAATCAGCCATTCCACAAGCACCTTTATGGTCCACTTCCCTGACTCACACTTGGAGGAGATCAACTTTTACACGTGTCAAGCTCCTATTCACTCTCTTATCCTTTGCTACCCCAGATTATCTAAACACGATCCCTGCATGCATTCGATCTGTAGGGACTGGGGTCCTGACTGAACCCAACGTTCCTCCACTGCAACTAACTTCCCTGAAGTCCCTGAAGGGGCCTCCTCTACCAGACCCCCACTTGTTGGCTATCCCCCCGCAGTATCAGCGCCTGAAGGAGGTCTTTAGTAAGGCCCGTGCTACCCCTCTTCCTCCTCATTGCACATATGACTGCACCATTGACCTCCTGCCCAAAATAACTCCTCAAGGCAGGCTATACTCTCTCTTTACTCCAGAGCCAGCCACCATGGAGGAATACATCCTATCAGCTCTGTAGGCCGACATCATGTGACCCTTGTCATCCCCCGTTATAGCCGACTTCTTTTTCCTGGCCAAGAAGGACAGGCTGCTCCAACCCGGTCTCCACACTTGCGGCCTGAATGATACAACTGTCAAGAATAGGTACCCTGCAGCCCTCAAAGCATCAGGGTTCGAGTTCCTGCAAGGAGTCAAAAGAATTACTAAATTAGCCTTTGAGAAATGCGTATCACCTGATTAGAATAAGAGAGCAGAATGAGTGAGACAGCACTCAGTACCCCCCACGGTCATTATAAGTACCTCTTGATGTCGATGCCTCAAGCCCAAAAACATCCCAAAGACCACCATCTTGCCCAAGTCCTGCCTAGTAGGAGTCATCACATAACCCCTTGAAGAGCAGGTTATTTGGGCCCACCCAAGAAGAAGTGAGATGGCCAATTCCCTTTCAGAAGTCAATTTTTTTTTTTATTCCAGGGACCCCAGTTCATCGCAAAGTTCTGGCGAGCATTCTGCCAGTTGATCGGGCCTCCGTTTCTTTGGGCTAGCATCCGCAGACCAATGGATGGAGTTTTCAACAGGGCTTGTTCCTTGATTCCGCATTTACCTATTATGTGTTACCATTTGCCTGATTGTAAGATTTCTGTGTACCAAACCTAATAGTCTGGCGTTGAGTTTGCTCATCATGTCTGTACTTTTGCCTGTTCTGTTTTGCAGTGAACCAACCTGCTATCCATTTCCCTTGTCAGAAACGTCTCAAATCGTGCTCACAGTCCCTTGACCTGAACATTGCCGGGTAGATCTCTAATGCAGATGTTGCCTTCCTAAAAATATCCCAGAGGCAGCAGCGATCTGTAGGAGGAGAGAGTGTAAATTCCTAAATCAGGAACGGAAAGACTATTAACTGCAAAAGAACGTGTTTACAAGCTGTGATATCTGCCAGAGGGGCGATAATAAGTACAGAGTTAGAAGGGTGCCCAAGCTGCTGTACATACCACCATTACTGTATTTATCCTTCATTCTGTTTGCTTCTAATTACTTCCGAAAGCAAACATGGTATCTCATTTGTACAGGGTTGCACAAATGTTTTGAGTTATGAGGAAAATTCTAATTTTCATATGGTGCTCTGGGATTATACAGAGTACACAGTGTGCAGATTTGAGACCAAATGCCATTGTTAAAAGCAGGCCTTCCAGATCTGTCTCTTTGTGTCACTGCCTTATTTATCTCAGGAATAGCCATCGTCCATCCAGGAGCTGTGTTGGAACGGACTATATTCCTGACAGGGCGGCGGAATCAAAGACAGCTTTATAACCACACTTCCTTCGTACCAACAGCCAAATTGTTCTGAGGGAGAAATACTCTCCTCGTCCATTGTCCCAGCGGTGCAAATTCATCCACAGAGCAATGAATACAACAGCACCATCCCGGACTTGAAATAAAGCTCCTCTCCTTTTGTGTGCTTTCTCAGAGTAATACTCTAAAGTCGTTTTGGTTTTTTTTCGAAAAGGATTGCTTTGGTAAGTTATGTCTCTACCCGTGGAAACGTGCAGAGCGTGTGTTACACAGAGAAGAGGTTATTACACAAATGGACTACGCGAGACAAAGACTTTGATATTATCATAATTAAAAGTGCACAGCGCCATATGGTGAGGGAGAGGAGCCGCACATAAACAATCAGAGTGAAAGCCTATCACAAATTCTCGTTTTTCAGCAAAAGTCTAAACAGACACTCCTTCATACCCTTCTCCTCCTCTCGCCCCGTATGAGTGAGAGCCTGGTCAGTGCCCCGGGCCTGCTAGGGGTCTACAGCTTGCTCCAGGAATAGTCCGATCACGTGGCCGCTCTGTGGGATCTGTTCCCCTGGCAGGAAGCTGTTATATGGTTACAGTTATTTTTGTTGTCTGTCTGGGGATAGTTTTTACTGCGCTCCAAAGGATCAATAATTGTCATAAAAAGACTGTGTCACCGGTTGCCCTCTTTGAACAGGACGGTGAGGTGGTGTGTGTCGAGGTTAGTGAGGTGTGTTTGCGTGTGTACATGTGCAGGAGGAACATTTTGGTTTCGTTCGGTCACGTGGACGTGTGAATATTAGTAGCCTTTGACATCCATTGAGTAGCTTGTATAAGAGCGTTTGCTTCTTTTCTTAATGGAAAAAATAAAATGAAATGTCACTTTTTTTTTTTAATGAGATAATGTAGAAATTCTGAAATTTACAAAAAGGGAGGTAATGATTTCAGGATACAAGCTTGAGGTACCACTGTGTCCCGTCCTTTGTTTTCATCTAACTCCACCTCCGGCATTTCACATAGACTTCTACCTCTTTGACCCACTGCTCCCGTCTGCTCCCATATCCATCCTCTCTTTGTTTGGACGGCCAGAGCACATGACTGTCCGGAGCGTGTCTGCGAGTATCGGTCCGTCTCTTATAGCTTGTCTACTGTATACAGTATATGTGTCACTGTAGCCCTAAAGCTGCAGGCTGCCCTGGGGACTGAGAGGACATCCTATAACAGCGCAGGCAACGGAAGCTGGCTCCCAGCTAATTGGTTCCTGTGTTAACGGCACATACAGACAAAGTCAGAGTCAGCACTTTCTCCCCCTCTCCCCTCATTCTCTCTTCTTTTTTTCTTTTCTCCATCTCTCCCTCCCTCCCTGCCAACCACAGATGCCGTGGGTTTGACATCCCTTCAGGACACACGACTGAGCTAATATGTACATTGCTGGATGTTTGTGTGTTGACAGAGAACTCGGGGCGACTCGCAGCTGCTGCCCGTTTGACAAATAAATGATTTAGATACAAATGGAAAAAATTGAAACTCAGATTTGATCTCTCAGCTCATGAAATCTACAACTTACTTATTGCATTTGCGCATTTACTCTTCACTCTCGCCCGTACTTGCAGTCGGGTCCTTCACAGTCTACTCTTGTCCTTTGAACAAGTCTCGAAACGCATCCCCAGCCATCACCGTGGGCACAGCAGATCAAGGTCACTATTTAGTTTGTTTACGATGCCCCTCCCCCCAAAACAAACCACCCCTCCTTTGGCTGACGGCTGCAATGACACAGAGGGTAGACTCCTGCCCAGGTAATGACAGCTTGTAAGTGTCTGCACTCTGAATTGCTGTGTGTGTGTGTGTGTGTGTGTGTGTGTGTGTGTGTGTGTGTGTGTGTGTGTGTGTGTGTGTGTGTGTGTGTGTGTGTGTGCCTTTACACACTGTGTGAGGCAGAGTGAAGTGCATCCCACTGAGTTGGAGTGAACCTGAGAAAAGCAGAGCCATTTTTCTTTCTCTGATCACAGAGGAGGTGTTACTGGCTACAGGCCTCTGCCATGTGTTTATCATCACAGGACGTCCTCTCACAAATAGGCTCAAACTTTGTTAGCCTCTCGCTAACTCACACTCACATTATCCTCTACGTTTTCCAGCCCAGGAGAGCAGATAAACTAACGTCATCGGTCATTACACACCATTTTTATTTTTCAAATAAAGTAATGTCTCTACAAAACTAAATAGAATGAATGATATTTGACGTTTCTCTTTAACTGGAGTTTGGAGACAGGGATTTCAGGTTGGAGTGAGATCATAGTTTGCGACACATGTGTTAAGAAAAACTGAATTTGACTGAGAGATAATACTAATTTGTTTAAAGGTACAGAGTATACGATCTGGTGACATCTGTTGGTGAAGTTGCATGTTGTATCCATCTTTCCCTTTTGAGCCTGCAGGAGAACCTGTGGTCGCCCTCGGCTGTCATCAAAACTAAAGATCTGGTTTATTTGTGACAACAACATGTTCAACTCAGTCCGCAGACAGAATACACACTGCCCCATGTCATCTAATTGCCACAGAATGCCACATGATTATCATTTTTTCATAATGTTGATGTTTTTTTTTCTTTTTGCAGGTCTTAAAAAAAAGCAGTTTTCAAGACAAATGTGAAAATGTCCAATACAGAGGAGTTAGAGGGCTGTGGTAACACACGATTAGGAGACTGCTTCGACGGAATTTTACAAAAGACTGAATCCCCTCACTGGAGCGTAAACCAGACGCCTTGTATGCCAGACCTCTGTCTTCCATCGGGCTCCTTTAAAATCTCTGGTCTTCCCTCAGCTTGCTGAATCTGGTGCTGACCTCCCCCCTGAGGGTGGCACCCCAGGCTTGGCCGCTCCTTTGCCCCACTGCATTAAACATTGATGGAGCTGTAAGGAAGGCTGGAGCCTGTCTCCTGCTGTGGTCTCGCCCTCGCCTATAGGCATCTCCACTCGGGTTGTAACCTGTCTCCTTTCAATTTTCATTCCCAGCTTTTTTTTGGTAAGATTGATATTTTTGCTGCTGCTGTGGTTATTTGGCTGTGGTTGAATGGCGGTGTGTCTGCTGCGAGTGCTGCTCAGCAGGAGGAGACACATCAGATCTCCAGAAATAAGAGATAAGTATCTGCTGCTAACTGTGGCCTGTTGCTCAGCAGTGAGACGTGACTTCCTGGAAATGACTGTGTGTGTGTGTGTGTGTGTGTGTGTGTGTGTGTGTGTGTGTGCGTGTGCGTGTGCGTGTTTGATTCCTGTATTTGCATCACCGTCTATGTGTGGTGCATTTATGCTGTGCATTATGACTGTTACCACAGAGCACAGCTATATGAAAGGAAGTGGTAGGAGACACAAGCCGGCACTACTTCTCTTCCTTTATCAGTTTGGTTGTGTGTGTGCGTGTGTGTGTGCGTGTGTGTGTGTGTGTGTGTGTGTTTGCCTGCGCATGCGTGTATGTGTACTGCTGCAGAACCCCAGAACATTGTATTAGGAATTGACTGAATTCTTTAAAAAAACATAGACAACTTAACTTCTTTAACGAGGAAAACATTTATACAATTCATTTAAAAATAGATCCCAACCAAATGGTCATCAGCGATCGATACTAAATATTCATTTCTAAATTAATTTGTTCAGTGGCTCCTATAAAACCCCCAGAGAGGCAGCAGAGACAAGTCCAAACACTCACAGATCCAAGAGGGATTTGGTCGTCTGGACCCCCCTCACCCATCCTCACCCATCCTCACCCATCCTCACCCATCCTCACCCTGTGAAACCATCCAAGATACAGTATGTGCCCCATGACCAACAAGTGGTACAGTTCAGCAGCAGGCCAGGCCTAATACCGAGTCGGTCCTGTCAGGACTGTAAATGTATTTATAGGGTGCAATGTGAGCAGGTAACAGGTATTTGAGTGGGAGAGAATATGACGTTGTAGTCTCGCATGTGTGAGAATTAATGTCTGGTGTTGGTGCATGTGAATGAGCGGCGTCTTGGGGAAAGCAGAGCTCGTGTGTGCATGCAATGCGTTTGTGTGTGGGTGTGTGTGAGCGTGTCGATGTTTATACGGGGCTGAGGCCGGTTTGTGCTAATCAGGATCACATCTGACCGTGTGACCATAGGGCGCGACTGCTCTATAGACGACGCGATGGCTCCTGAGAAAGTATATGCGCCGGCCCCTCTGCCGTTAACCCACCACACGCCCTGCAGGCAAACCTCTACGCACAATAGCTAAATACAGCCGGCACGCTTTCTGTTCGGAGCCACACAAAGCAGAGGTACGATGCATCCTGTGCATCCCGCATGCCTCACAGAATGATAGAATGACATACGCCGCAAACACCAAGGAGATTAAAAAGGTTATGATTGCACCAAAACGCTTCCTTCGCTTGATGAAATACATTTATTATTGTCTGACCAAGAGCAATTGAGTACGATAGAATCATCGGAACGGGCAAAACGAAGCACTAATGATCCTCATGAATTAGAGGCGCTCAGACCGGTTGTTTGCTTCGAAAGGGGAGAATCACATGAGAATAATCCTGAGTAAAATAATCACAGCTCTGAGCAACAGCAAACGGGGATGAATAAATAAGGCTGACTAAATAAATGATCAGTGATTGTTTGGCTCTAAGTGCCGTTGCCGTAGCTCAGCATCCTGATGTAGTTGAAGCCTTCAGCCATCCCTCAGCGGAGCTTTGGTCTTAGCGGAAGAGAAACAGCTAAAAAGCCCCATTCTTCTTCATACCTTCAATATTCAATGAGAGCGCTAATTGCACCGCGCTGAAGGAAAGGGAAAAAAGTGGAGGGGGAGGCGAGGCATGGAGGTGGAAGGGATCTACTGGCTAATGGTCCGTAGGGGGGAAATAAAGGAGAGAGAGAAAAAAGGGGGATTTAAGAAGTTAGACATATCCTCAGGAGGTTCCTTTCACTGGGTTTCTCTACCTGTGCGTCTCTTAGCAATAATGCTAATGCTCATTAGACAGTCTGTGTGATATCCGCCAGTGCACGGCAACTGTTAGGAGTCGTTACCGGGAGCGCTGTGGTGAAGTGGCTGCATCTAGTTTACGCGCACACGGCTTGAAATCCGACACCAACTTTTTCTCCCTTTCCTCCGCCTTTTTGTTTTACCTCAAAGGTTAGTTGAAAAGATATCTTGGAATATATTTGCTCAAGGTGCAGCCACTCGTGACGGAGACTGGGGTTGGTGGAGGGGCTGGTATATAAAATGCCACCTCAGCACTTAAGCCCTCCATCATCCTTCCACCTCAGTTCCTCCTTTAATCTTCGTCTGAGTTATAGTACAATAAGTCCTGTAATCATTGCATCTCCCTCTCCTGACTTACCCGGGATGAATGAACAGGTTTGAGGAGAAAGGTGGTGAGAAAGATGGGGAAAACAAAATTATGAAAACTCGTATTAATTATTAGGGGGAAAAAAGGGAGAGGAAAAAGTAAAATATTCTCTAATGATTTCTTTTCACAAGTGATTGTTCTACTTCTCACCACCAGGGACAGCAAGTATGCAGGACATCTGTCCCAGGCACCAGGCTGCAGTGTGTCCCTCTCCTCATACCCCCATGTCAGCCTCTTTCACTGTCCCTTGCTATAACTGCAACTTGAATTCTGCTGATTGGGAGTTTTTCCCATAAATCATGCCAAGCACAAACAAAGCAATAAAGATGTTTGTTTGCATTATTGAGGGAAAAGTATTGCCTTACGTCAGCTCGAAACAGCGGTGCGTGCATACATGCATGCATGCTCTGTTAGAGTACATGCTCACTCGGGTGTGAGCTTTGCCAAGTAATTTTTGATTAAAAAAAAGTATTTGCTTCAAAATGCAGATTTTAAAGATTTTTTACAGAGGTCAGTCATATTTTTGATTGCTCGGGTGTTTCATTGGAGATGTGTGCTTGGCGACATGCCTGGGCTTGTGCCTGACAACTTGTGCCCTTTATATATTTCAGCTTTGATTTGGGGGGATCTTATTACAATTCAATGATTTTAAAGCAGCCTGGTGGTTGATATCTAAATAGATCTGAGTGTCTTCCAAGCTCAGGCTCACAACACAGACTTCATCTGGTCTGTATTGTTCCTGGAACTTCAGATCTTCTCTCTCTTTTTTTTCATCCTATACTGTGAGCACAATCGACACTCATATCAACGTATCAATATGGGACTAACACGTTTGAATGGCTAACCACAGTTAGAAGAGTCCCTCTATAATTATCACTAAACTATGTTTGATTTTAGTATGAAGAAGTGATGATAAGCCGACAACAGCATCGGTCTGGATGAGCAGAGGGTAGTTGAAAACATGGCAGAGGGAAAGTAAAACTTTTTGTCATAATTTCAAATAATTTCAGCAATTTTCCGCATATTGTATTCATAACAAGATACTTTTGGTCAATTTAATCATTATATGAAATTGTTTTAAAACCTTTAGCCACATGTACACATATGTGGTCATGTTTCTTGACATGACCCATATCTGAATGAGTGAAATTACCCTCATGTATCCACAAATGGTGAAATAAATTGTGCATCAGCTCCAACTAACCAAACATGTCATTCACATATTATCCATTTAATAACCTGACACACACACACACACACACACACACACCTGTGTAAGATCCTTTTTGAGTTATTACTAATTAGAGAGCAACCCAACCCAGGTCTCCATCAATAGGGTCCACAGCTCAGATGGTCAGTCAACAACATTCCAGTTTAAGATTGAACCTGGTACACTCATTAAAACTAAACCCAAGTATTTGGTTTGCGGTCAAGAGGTCCGTGTCCGATTCACCACCACGCCTGTGTGTGTGTGAGTGCGCGCGCGCGTGCGTGTGTGTGTATGTGATGAAAGCGTATATAGTCCCGTCTCCAGTTGCTGTAACTTAACCTGGTGCATGGGAGTCTGTTCTGGATGCTTGACTCTACTCTTGTGGCCTTCAAGCATGCAGCATGCACTTCAATCTGAGCCGGGCCTCTGAGTGCTCTGCGAGGCCAACCCACCCCTAACTGACTGAGGCGGATCCTGCAGGAAAATCTACATTTCTTCAGTTTCTCCCCCGAGAGAGTTCAAATGCAATTCGCGGAGCTTCAGGTCAACAAAACAGACTTGAGGGAAATGGGAGTTGTTGCGAGTATACGGTGGAAAGACTTGCATATAAGAAGCGGAGAGACATTTGAGAAACGCATTACCCCTTTTGTCGTGCGCCTGCTTTTAAAACTTTTTTTTTTTTTTATGATCCTGTTTACTCTGCCTCCTCATCCTTTCCACTCCTACCTATTTCTCTGTCGCAGAAATGACGGATAGTAAATGGCTTCCTCGAGGGCTGCCGCAGAGTGAGGGGGTGAGAAACTACCTGCTTTTGTTATCTTAACACCCAGCGGCATGCAAGTGACAACCATCAAACATCC
>JAFBJT010108842.1:17409-35733 GCA_016785325.1 Chascanopsetta lugubris
CTCCCCCTCCCTTTTTTTATTCTTTTCCACAAAAAAAACCCCCCCCCCCCCCCCCCCCAAGGCTTGATCAGATCCTAGCCGGTAACAACGTTTCACAGAAAACACTTGTTTTTGCATAATGCTGCTATAAACCTAAAAACAGTAGTGCTCTGGCTCCTGTGTTCCTCGATGTTGTGTCAGAGCAGCTGGCTCAGCTTCTGCTATCACTTCAACAAGGTGTGTGTGTGTGTGTGTGTGTGTGTGTGATTTCCATTTCAGACAGCAAGACTTCATATACACTGATTCTATAATCCATTTACATAACTCATTTGCATAGCTGATGGTGAAGGCAGATCCAGAGTCTCCTCCATGTTGGAAAGTGATGATAAACTGGCAGCTTCAGACTCGGATGCAGAGGGAGAGGAATCGATGCCACGGATAGGAAGTCTCTCTCTCTCTCTCTCTCTCTCTCTCTTTTCTATGCATTTCCAAGTAGTCGCCGTGCCGTTTCCCATTCTTACCATTCAGGGCACACCACACATTAAATAGTAATATGTGCTGTTGTAGTGCTCTCATCTCCTGCTAT
Source organism: Chascanopsetta lugubris (assembly GCA_016785325.1). NCBI lineage: Eukaryota > Metazoa > Chordata > Actinopteri > Pleuronectiformes > Bothidae > Chascanopsetta > Chascanopsetta lugubris. The sequence goes on from JAFBJT010108842.1 coordinate 17,975, forward strand.
ATGCTTTATGCTAATACAGTAAGCCACCACAGCATCCTCCTGGGATCTGTCTCACATGTGGGGCTCATGGTTCGATGCTTTAAAAATAGCCTCGGAGTGAGAGAGGAGAGAAACTCCAGCTCTCCTCCCCTGCATAATCTCCCAACCATCCTATGGGCATCCAGCAAACTACCTGCTGCGTTCTATAGGAACAGTGGCACACTGTGGAGAGGAAGCTCCACTGGGAACAAATATTACTTGTAGCATTGTATTCATGACTGCAAAATGAACGTGCGCTGGCAGAACAGACGCATCCTTGTTATTTGAGCATTTCTTCCTCTCTCTTTCTTTCCCCGTCGCCCACTGTGCACCACGAACCTCTCCCCCTACTCCATCTCACCCCTGCCTCTCCCTCCCTCCCCTCCCACCAGACGGACAGCAACCCTCAGGAAGGTCTGAAGAGGAGGAACCACTCTGTGTGCCGCAGTGAGCCAGGAGAGGCTCCACAGCTGCCCATCTTCCTCCAGCAGGGCTCGGCCGTCCCTCAAATCCCACAGCTGGCCGGCACCAGCCCCATCGACAAGTATTCCCGCATTCTCTTCCCCATGAGCTTCGCCCTCTTCAACCTGGTCTACTGGTACAACTACCTGGCCAAGGACACCATGGAGAGCGCAAGGTACATGAGACAAACTCGGTCATCTCCGCACATCTGTGTGAGCGTTGGTTTATCAAAAAACTGTTCAAAACGACGGAAACGTCGTGTGAGGAACTGAGAGGAGTAGTTCGTCCGGACACATTATCCCACCACTTTAAATACTAAATGTGTTTTAACTCCTGACTGAAAATAGATCCCCACAAATCAATGATTTACCCCTGTGAAATATTTGGTGGTGTCCAGTTGTAGAATTTGTCATTTTTAGAAATTGCATTGATTCCACTAAGCACTACCCACATACTGAACGAGTGAAGAGCCACAGACGGATCATGCAAGTTGTAGTAATAGCAGAAAGAGCTGTCACAGAAAAATACGAAAAGTAACCATTATTTTAATGACGACAACAATTTTATTTTTCTCATCATACTTGTACATTAATATCTGTGCCTTTATTTTCTTTCATGGATTTTTGAATTCAAGTTAGAAGGAAAATGACAGAAACAAATGCAGAGTGTAATTTATTTTCATTTATTTCTTTTTGAAATTGAATTGCAATAAAACAGCAGTTCATGTGGAAAGTAGATGATAGACAATATGTATCTAAATCCATAAGTGGATAAATTGATAACAATCTTTAGATTGTGTCATTTGAACAATGCAAAGGTTTCATGTCACAACAAAGTTAAAAACCAGAAAGTAATCCCCCTAAAAATCTATCTAGAAGTTTACGTTAATATCATGATACCATGTGAAACTGAATACTTTTTTCTAGTAATAGATGTAATACTGTATATATGTGATAATACTAATGTTTGAGACATGCATGATCAGGCTGCACATGTAAAACCTGTCCCTCAGTGGAGTGTGAAAACAGACGTCACCTCCATTGGACAGTTACAGTAAAAATCAATCTGCCAAAGGACGAGGATTTAATCTGCACATTCACTTATCATCTCAAAGAGCAACAAACCTGTCCTCTTACTCCTCTAATTATGACGGCTTCACTGGAACAGGAACTACCCACAGCTCCTTTTTTTTTTTTTTTTATCTCGGCAGTAAAAACATCAATAATTCCTAATGCTGAAACAGCCTGGGGAGTTGTAGGTGGAAAAAAAAAAGCCCAGAATGATGTAAGGTGGCGTTGTTGCTGCACTGACGCCAGCACCATGGCTTTCATCATCATCACAGATTTACAATAGAGAGAGGGGCTGAGCACCAGGTTCATCTGTGAGGCGGAAACAAGCAGCATGCTCCGCACCTGGTTGTTTTCCGTGCCAGGTTTAACTGAGGGATGGTGAAACCCCAGTTGTTTCAGTGACGACACCGTGAAATGAAGCAGAGCTCATGTGAAAAGTGACTCCTCACATTCCTGCTTATAAGTGAACCACTTATGGAACACAAAGAAAGGAAGAGAGAGGGAGAGAGAGAGAGAGAGAGAGAGAGGGGGGGGTTCTGTGCAGAGAAGAGAGAGAGAGGGGGGGTTCTGTGCAGAGAGAGAGAGAGAGAGAGAGAGAGTTACGTAAGACTGGGGAGTGCAAATCTGCTCATCATGCCTCTCATGTCCCCGTCAGAGAATTTTTCTGGTTGTTTTGTTTATAACACTTCTGCAGAATAATGAGGGGGATGTGATGGAGAGCTCACAGCTGCATCACCTCCTCTGTGTGTCCTGCTGGAGTTTGGATGGAGGTGCAGAGAGGACAGGGAGCAGCAGTTTGGGCTGTGCAGTGCACTGCAGATACAAAGTGTGGCCTCCACCCCCCCCACCCAGCCCCACCTCACACCCTCTGCTCTCATGTGTTCCAGAGACATGGATCAGAAACAGTGAGAGCACCTGGGAAAGCGCATGTGCAGCCGGAGAGACCCTCAGCATCACTTCACCCTCCTCATCATCCTCCTCCTCCTCATCATCCTCCTCATCATCATCATCATCACTCTCTCTGCTCTGCTCCGACAGAGGAAATGAATCAGAAACTCATTTATTCTCCTGCCACACACACGTATTCATGTCACCGGCTGTGACCGCTGCCCACTGCTCTGATCAGTCGCCCAGGAGCCGTCCTTCATTCACGGGGCCTCCGCCGCTCTAAACGTGCACTGTACACACTAGCTCGACTTCTCCGGGCCCCGCGCCGAGACAGACATCACACGCGCGCGCACGCTCCCCGAAACACATCAAATGGAAGTGGATGATATAATCTATGATGGCTGTAACTGGTGGTGATGCAACAGTGAACCAATGCTTCCAGAAGCCTGCCCTCTACAGAAGCACAGCTCCCACTACAACAAGATCAAAAGCAATTCAGAGGCTGCCGGCCTCCTCCTCCTCTCCCCCCCCCCCCCCCCCCCCCCTGCTTCCCAACCCCCCCCCCCCCCCCCCCCCCCCCTCACTGCTTCACAACCCTCCACTCCAACCTGAGCTAAATGAATTGTTTCATCCCACCTTTCGCTTCTGCTGCTTTCTGCACTTTCACCTGTGCTGCTGCATGCACACGTGGTATTCTGGTGGTGTTGGTGGGGTGGTGGGGGGGGGGGGGGGGGGGGGGCGGCGGGGGTCATTTTCTATGTGCACATGATTGTTGGGCTGTGTATGCCATGCTGGATGGAGGGGTTAGCCACTTGTGCAGTGCCACGGTGGCACAGGGGGAATAAAGTTGCAGCCACATGTGCAGCCAGGTGTTTGACCTTGTCGGGATCCAGACAAACTCATCATCATGTCACGTGACCATAAAACAAGCGAGAGAATAAAACACTTGTCGCTCCTCTCTTCCTCACTCTTCTTTTTTTTTTCTTCTTTTTTATTTTTTTTTTTTTCGGTGGTTGCTGAAACGCCTGCTCCTTCATTACGCACATCCACTTGTCCCTTTAATATTTTCCTCTGCAATGGAAACTGCTCATCCACCATCATCAGTCTCCACACTTTGATGTTGGGTTGGCATCGCGCATGCGCCCCTCATTGGCTCCTCTGCGCTGTCTGGAGTAAGTTGGATGTGCGCTCTCCTCACTCGCATCCCTAAACCGCCTCAAAAACTGTTGCGATGGGGAGGATCAGGAAAAACCACTTTGGGATTTTGACTTTCTCCTTATTAGTGACGTTCGTCTGGGCTCAAAGGTAAGCGTCTCCTTGGCTTCCGTCCGTCCGATTCCAGCCCGTTTGCGCCGAGCGGCGCATGCATGTGCTATTGATAAGGCTGTTTTTGTGCATCACACCACCATCCTCTCTCCTCTCTCCTCTCTCCTCTCCTTGTCCACGCAGCGTGAAGGATCTCAAAGACCCCAGCAACATGCCTCTGGTCAAAGAGACCGTGGACAGACTCATGAAGGGATACGACATTCGGTTGAGACCGGATTTCGGAGGTAAACGGAAACGAAACGGGGGATGGGGCACACGACATGTCATGTTTTCACGCCCTCCTTCGCGCGCACTACATGTGTAATGGATCGAGAAAATCTGCTTAATTTACATAATCATCCCTTCACAAGCCAAATGGGCCCCTCTCTCTCGCTCTCGCTCTCTCTTCCTCTCTCCCCCCAATTAGAGAGTGAGCGATGCCGCTGTGCGTAATGCGTCTGATGAGGAGGAGGAGGAGGAGGCGTTTGAAACCAATGTTGGATTAATAAACCGGGACATGACATTAAATGCACAGTCCGACGCTCGGCGTTGCGTTTATTCACGATCGTATCGCAATAACATGGACGCTGTTTTGCTCAGGGCTGGCGGTGCACGTGTAGGTGGAGGGACCTGCATGTGTGCGCGTCACGAATCTGTTCAATATGACATGATGGGAGAGTGAAGCACATCTGCTGTACTGACGCCTCCTTTCTCCCCCTCACAGGTGCACCGGTGGCTGTGGGGATGAATATTGACATAGCCAGCATAGACATGGTCTCTGAAGTCAATATGGTAGGTGCATCTCCATCATCATCATCATCATCATCATCATCACCACCACCATCGTTATCATCCGTATCATCCATGTCCCAGGTGCCACGATTGCGCATGGCACCAGTGCGCGCTACAGCCGGGAGAACCCGCGCCACGCAGGGCGGAGGAGAATCTATGTATGAATGTACACACCTATGTTTTTAAACACTATTTTTATTTTTTTTTTAAATGAAGAAGATAGGTGATGAAAAAAACCCTGCATCATCGTCATCCTCCCTCTCCCCTTCTTCCTCCTCCTCCTCCTCCTCCTCTCAAGTCTCCGCATTTCGCAGCTCTGGTGTGTGTTTGCTGCATTTGAATTCAAAACACACACTCACTGGCGCACTCGGACGCACGGCCCCGGCTGTGCTGTGAGAGAGAGGGGGGGGGGGGGGGGGGGGGGGTTGCTTCGGGGGGGGGGGGGGGGGGGGAGCGGGAGATGCTGCGCGTGCGTGTGCGCGCGCGCGTGTATGTGCGCTTGAGAGAGTGGCTCAAGCCTTGGTGGAGAAATTTGGTTGACACCCCCCCCCTCCCCTGCCCTCCCCTCCCCTTCCTATCTCTCCATCCAGTTATTTCCAAATAATAATAACAGTAACATAATATAATTTCTGGAATCACCTCTGTGTCTTTTCGCCTTCTAATCGACCAATCACACCATCATCATCGTCTCCGTAACCCCCCCCCCCCCCCCCCCCCCCCCCCCCCCCCCCCCCCCATCCCCCCCACCCCGCACCCCCCCCCCACACACACACATATTCGTCAGATGACGTAAGTGATTTGTTAATAATACATGTCTGTGGTCACAGCTTTGCAACAGCAACAAAACACATATACACTCGGCTCTTGATGAGTGGTGCACAGAGACATGGGAAAGGGTGAGGAGGGGGGAGGAGAAAAGTTCAGCAGCCCCCTGCAAGAGCGCCACCTATTGATCGGTGTGGCCAAGACAGACAGACAGACAGACGGACAGACAGACAGATGGAGCCTTGCCCCACATGCATGCATGCATCCATCCACGCTGCACTCAAACGCAGGCTGATGGGAGTGTGGAGGAGAAGCATTGCAGAGGATTCAGTGTGAGAACAGATCATTTACAAAGCAGCCTCTCCAAGGAGCAACATAATAGCGATGTTATATAAGAGCATGAAAAACTGCCGGGATGGAGGGAGACGCTGTTTCTATTATTAATCGAGTCGTTTTCTTAAAGTCGACGGTGCTCGGCCGATTGTGCAGATGGCGGATGCTCTCTGAGATGCGGGGTCGCTGCGCGTTGCGTTTGGAGAGTGGTCCGAGCTTCTCCTCCGATGGGGGGAGGATTTATTGTGCTGGACGACGCAGACTGGACGGAAGTGCCTTTAGGAGGGGGAGGGAGGGAGAGAGGGGGGGGGGTGTCCGGGGAGATTTGAAATAGGGGGGGGGGGGGGGGGGGTGTCCGGGGAGATTTGAAATAGAAAGCCCTCACTTGCTTTTGCCATCCTCGCTCATTTGATGCTTTTCCTCTCTTTCCATCGGTCCCTCCGTCTCTTCCCTCCTCCATCCCTCCCTCCCTCCCACCACTTTGCCTGGATGCCTTGGCAGCGACTCTGGGCTCAGCAGCCATGTCATCCACCTCTGCCTGGCTCCAAAGGGTTATCTTACTTAGGGACCAGGCATCTATGCAAGCATTCATCTGGAAAAAGCACTGCTTCATACATCCGTGTGTGTGCGTGCGTGCATGTGTGTGTGTGTGTGTGTGTGTGTGTGTGTGAGACAAAGCACAAAACTGTGCACAAACAGTGAATGGCGGCTGACGTCATGCAACTCCCTGTGGCTATAAGAGAGCATTCATCTCCCTCGTTTCTCAGAAAAGCTCTCCTTGCCAGATCTGCGCATGCAGGCGTCCCTTTGACACGACGCTCACATTTCAACCCGAAAGTAAAAAAAAACGGCAGACGAGGGCACAACATCTCCAGACTCCAGTGGACCTGTGCTCCACGCGTTGTTTGTACCTGGTGAGAGATCAATCCCCCTGCTACTTACGTAACTGATCGACGGCTCCTCCTCCTCCTTCACTTCTTCAGGTCCAGCTCTCTTTGGCTCCATGAAGAGGTGGGGAGGGTAAAGGCGGGGAGGGGGAGGGGGGGGCGGGGGGGGGGGTAGAGGTTTATCCTAGAGAAATCAATAATATCACCATGTGATTGCGATCACTAGGACGGAGCCGGTGACCTGAGCTCGGCGCGAGGCCGCTTTGATCGTCCTCTTCAGAGGCCGGCGCTTTCAAGATTAAAGAGCTGAGAGCGATGAGGAGAACGTGGAGTTGGTGGAGAGCAGGGTGGTGGTGGGAGTGGTGGGAGTGGTGGTGGGAGTGGGGGGTGAAGGTTACTGTCATCAGTTTCACTGTCTCTTTTAATGATGTCTCCGTCCTGGTGGAAGAGCCACTGCAGACCCTGGTGTCACCACAAGGCCCAGAGGCAACCTTTAAGTCCTTTAAGTCCTTTAAGTCCTTGAAGTCGTTGAAGTCCTTTCAGTCTCACTCTCTCAACTTACAGATACACAGAGCCACACCCAAGTAGGTGATACCCGTGATGAGAATGGCCAGCAAGGTTCCTTTAGGAATGGCTGCTTGAGGATCCTAAACATTATATTTCAATCAGAATATTTCTTTATAAAGGAGAATGTTGATTTGATAAGTTACAGAAAATAAATAAATTAAGCAAATACATTTTTTAAGATAACAGTATGACATCAGGACTAAACTAAACTTTTCCCAATGTTTTTGTTGCAAAAAAAAGTGAATTCTTCACTTTCACTGTTAATAGTCCAATGTGTGCTCGATGGCACTGTGGCAGTACTCGACGAAGGCAACAGCGTTGTAAGTCTGGCGCTTGAACCCGCAACCGTCCAGAGTCCTCACACAGCAGATGTTCCCACTGCTTCACTCTAATCAACGTAAACACCGTTCACTAGCACACGGAACTAAATGAAAGGTCATCGTCACCTTCAAGTCGCCGGAGATGTTGGCGCCGGCCAGGATCCCGGTGGCGGCCGGGAAGAAGATGGCGAACACGGTGAAAAACGTCTCGTCGTCTCGAAATTGTGGAGGGAAATTTTCCAGGAATATATTCACTGTGGGAGGGAGAGAGCACACAAGATGAAGAGTTTGGGAGAATCAAAGAGTCGCGTCTTTGGAAAACGATGGACGCTCGTCTCACATTGATAATTGAAGAAGCCTTTGGATTTCTTGTCGTCGGTGGCCGGGATGAAGGTTCCCACGAAGACGTTGACGATGGCCACCAGCAGGATGACGAGGAGGACGATTTGGGCCTGTGGTGGAAAAGATTGGATGAAATGAGGTACCGCCCTCTAGTGGACAGGCATAGGTAATCGGTTTTTTAGAAGCCAACGTCTCTGATTTTCATTCAGCTCCGGGATTGAGTCTTAGTGCATTGAAGTAACGTTGTGTTCTTTGAGTGACCTTTGGTGACCTTTGAGTGACCTCGCTCTTCCAAATGAGCCCAGCATATTTAGTTTTTCGTATGTTCCGCGAGTCTTTTTTTTTTTTTTTTGCTGGTTGTTTCAAAAATCATCAAAGTGGTTCCCGTTTTTAAAGATTTTCTTTGTTTATCTGCATTTGTGAGTATCTTAGATGTCTTGTTTTTTGTTTTTTTGGGTGACTCAGCATTTTCAGCAATGATCTAAAATCCAGTGTAAATCCCATTGACGCTGAAAACAGGAGCTGGAGCTGTGGATAGAATGAGGATACCACAGAGTTTTTCCACATTTGGGCCAATGTTTGGACAACCCTGACTTTTCAACCGTGAAGCAGTCTCCTTTCAAGTTGAGGTAGTTCAGCTTCTCTCACCTTGGCCTCCCATTCCATCCCAGCCACCGAGATGCCCAGCAGCAGCACCACCGTGATGCACCCGACGATTCTGATGTCGTTCAGTTGGTCCACCATGACGAGAGAGTTCTCCTGATGTCACATGAATCAAAAACGAGACGCACGTTGAGGATACGCGTGCGGACCGAGACATTGCCACCTTTTTATTTATTTATTTATTTTTTAAACCTTTGAAAACCCTGACGCACCATGAGCAACTCGACCACGGTCTCGGCGAAGCCCACCACGTACATGGCCACGGCCACGGCGTTGGCGAAGGCGAAGATGAGGCCGATGGAGCCGCCGAACTCGGGCCCCAGACTGCGAGATATCAGATAGTAGGCGCCGCCTGAGGCGACGTGGGCACAAACAGTCGTGGTTGATTAATGGCACACATCGCTGATTCATTGATTTAATGTCTAGACAAGTTAGGAGGCTATAAAATGGAGAATAGGTTTCAAGAGGTGACATTCACACACACACACACACACACACACACACACACTCACATACACATTGTCCTCTTGGTCATATTCCCACTAAGAGATTTTATGTGTGGATCAGTGTGTTTAATATCTCTGGCTATAAAAAATCTAAATAGTTTTAAAAGTTCACGTCATTGACCTCATGCGGCCAGCAGAGGTCACTACACAAGGCCTGAATGTGACGCTGTGTGCGCGTTGACTTACCGCCTCTGACCACGCCATTAGTGCAAATGGCCGACATGGAGAGGCCGGTGATGACGGTGACCACGCAGCTGAGGGCGATGACCACGATTCCCAGACCTGCAAACGTAAAAGTCACAGCCTCAGACTTTAGGTTACGTTTAGGTGGTCAGTTGTAAAATGTTATGGTTATGAGATGAAGCCCCGCCCCCCTCTCTTCCTCCTCCTCCTCCTCCTCCTCCTCCTCCTCCTCACTACAGTCACCTTTAAGCACCGTGACAGTTCCAACCATCTGCTGCACCTGCTCTGCCAACCGCCTGTGGCTCTCTCTGCTCCTCACAAGTGTTTAGTTACACCTCCTGCACAAGAGCTGCTCGGCCAATCAATGAGCCTCTTGAACAATGGACACACTCAGGGGGCTGAGCGCACACTTTGCCCCTTTTTGCTTGTTCTTAGGGTGAAGGTTCAACTCCCTGAGCAGAAATGTAGTAAGAGTAGATCAATGAGAGGGCGCACAGAGAGACACCAGATTTATTTAACTGTCCTGTGGTTCCCAGAACTACTGGTAACAACACACATACACATACACACATGAAATGATATGCTATGTCATGTTATGTCATACTATGATATGCTATGTCATGTTATGCCATACTATGATATGCTATGCTAAGCTATGTCATGTTATGCCATACCATGATTTGCTATGTCATGTTATGCCATACTATGATTTGCTATGTCATGTTATGCCATACTATGATATGCTATGTCATGTTATGCCATACTATGATATGCTATGTCATGTTATGCCATATTATGATATGCTATGCTAAGCTATGTCATGTTATGCCATGCTATGTCATGCTATGCCGTACTACAATATGCTATGTAATGCTACGACATGGCGTGCCATGTTACATATATATTTTAGGATGACACAATGACCTGACATGACATTTTACCTCGTACGGTAATGTACACCATTTAAACGTATATTGTTTACTTTTTTTAGACAGTGTATCTTTGTAAATGATTCATCTACTTGCGCTGAGCGCCGCATCCGATGGCGCGCTACCCCGTCACAATGACAACGTTCCTCTTCTTAATCCTAAAATCGTACATAACGCGCCTTTAATCCAGATGCACAGCGTAGGAGCGGCACCCCTCGTTCCAACCCAAGTTCAGGCAAAGCAATGGCAGCGAGGCGTTGGCATGTTTGCTCTCCTCGCGCCCGTGTGGACTCAGATTCCTGCCTCCGTCCATTGATCACAGCAGTGAATGTGAACGTGCAGTGAGTCGAGACTTAAAGGTGAGTTACGTGCCGATGAAGGACAAACCCACACTGCAGACTGAATGGTCTTACGTCAAGTGGGCGTGGGGTATTTTGGCCTCCTGAGCATTTGCTGTGGGCCCGGCTGCGGCTCAGGGGACAAACGGGTCGTCCACTAACGCGACAGGAGGCGGAGGCCTTAGCGGCTGCGCTGGCAGGAAGTGAGTGATGTCCACGCATGTGCGCATGCGGTGTGAATGGGTGAATGCAATGGCTGAGCAGCTCTGGATATTACCCCGAGTCATGATCGAGTCAAAACACTTGAGTCCACAGTGGACGTCTCAGAATGGAGAGGGGAGCAAATTGGGCATTAAAGGTGCAGTGTGCAAGATTTTGGTCATTTTTGTCTCTTCTAAAGAATATTGCAAAAACAATCAAGTACTGACATGTTCATGCATGTATGATCACTGAAATGTTTTATTTATTTTCCATTACCCTAAAATGAGCTGGGGTCCTCTCCATGGGGGCCCGCCATGTTTTTACAGTAGCCCAGAGTGGACAAACTAAACCTGTTTTGAGTTTTAACGACGACTGAAGTCGACCACAGGTTCTCCTGCATGTTCAGAAGGGCGAGGGCGAGGTGATGGATACAACACGCAACGTCACCTCTAGAGGTCATCAGATCTTACACACTGCACCTTTAAACAAAACACACACTCGTGTGTGTGTGTGTGTGTGTGTGTGACTCACCCCAGCCCGCCTGTCCAAACACCCAGGACAGACGGATGAACAACATCACGCCCCAGATGTTCAGCATGCATCTCACCTGTGGACGAGGGAGAGAGAGAGAGAGCCGAGTCAGCATTGATTATTTATTCATCATCGTGCAAGAACCACCGAGAGATTAAAGGCGCAGTGCGTACGATTCCTGTCATTTTTCTCACTTCTAAAAATACTGCAAAACAATTAACATACTTACATATTTACACGAGGAGCGGCTCCTCTCTGTGGAGGCCGCCATGTTTTTTCAACAGTAAAATTGGACGCGCTAAACATCTGTCGAGCTTTAATGACAACTGAAGTCGACCACAGCTTCTCCTGCATGTTCAGAAGGGTGAGGGGGAGGTGGCGGATGCAACGGGCAACGTCGCCACCGGATGTCGCCAAATCGTACACACCGCACCTTTAATGATCAACCAGCTGCTCTTGAGCAAACGTCAGCGGCGCCGCTCGACACAAGGGGCCCGGTCTTTTCGCCCGGGTCGTGGTTTTTACGGGGTGAAGTGACCCCCGCGTTGACTCACCAGGACGCCCCTGATCCAGCCGAACTTCACCGCCCCCTCGTCCCTGGGGGGGACGGCGGACTCCAGGTCGTCGGAGGGCGTCCCGTCGCTCCCCTCGCCGTCGTCCTGCACCGTGTCCGGCACGGAGATGGCGCCATTCTGTTTGAAGGGAGGAATGCGCTTTGTCATCGTTAGTGTCGACACATTGCGTCGTTGTGTGAGATTGTTCGCGCGGGAGTCGTCCCGGGGGAGAGTTTGGGGACGCGCGAGGAAACTGTGGTGGGATTTGATCTGGATGGAGATCGATGAGTCGGCGCTCGTGTGCGTCTCCGTCCTTGAAAACTTGTGAGAAATAGATCAACTCTCCGTGAAGGTGAAATATGAAGCGACTCCCCTGACACTCTGCTCGTACCCTCGCGTCTGATTTATCCAGACGCTGCCGATGTGACTCATCAAAGAGACTTTCAGCAGCTGTGGTTTGTCATTAGACGTAATTTAACGACTGTTACGGTTGTTTTCCTTCACTGACTTTGTGTCCTGCCTGGTATCATTTTTACATATGAATTGAATTATGCGTTTTTTTTTCTGCATTCTTTTTATAATTGAATTACTGACTTTTTTCGTCAGGTCCCTTCATTTCTTTACATTTGTTTTATTTTGAAAAGGAAAACTGTTGCTTCATTTGTTACTATCCCTTTAACCAACGACTTAACCAAATTATTCAATAGCTTAAGCTGCACAAAAATACGCATGGCTCCGCAAGTAATTAATTCTAAGTGTTGATAGCTGATTATATTCGCATTGAATGCACCATAGTTATTTTTTTTTGCGATATAATAAAATAAAATAAAATATCTTCCTCCGTTGGAAAAGTATTTCTTGCGCAGTCAATTCAGTCATGGCATAATTTTCAAGACTAAATTTTGCAAACGTTCCTCTCCATATAAAAACACGCGCTTTCTCCCTCGTCCCGCAAAAAAAAAAAAAAAACAGCCAGCTCACAGTGGATCTACCCTTTAAAAAAAGAAAAGAAAAACAAAGGTTCAAAAACGCTGACCGAGTTCAATCCATAAAACCCAAACGACCTCTGACCCCGGGGCCTTTTGCAACAGCGTCGCTGTGTAACTGCAGCCCAATAAAGACGCACTGAAGAGCCTTTAAGTGTGTCAAGTTACTCTTTGAGGCTCCTGGACTGCGGCGGCCAGGAAAGTCCATTCTGTGAAACATCTCACTCGCAGATCGAAAGTACAAACGTCGGCGCTGCCGGTGTCGCCCTCACCTTCTGGAAGACTTCGTGCAGCTCCTGCAGGGACGGCCTCACCGCCCGGTTTCCGCTCAGGCTGCCGGCGTTGCGGTAGAAGTCGATGCTGGGCAGCCGGTCCAGGGTGTCGTGGCCGAAGGCGCTGACCACCGAGGGTCTCACCGCGCGGCCCTCGCCGGCGGGCTCCTGATAGGTGGGGGGCCCGTCCAGGGTGGCGTCGTACCCGGGGTTGACGTGCTCCCCTCCGTTAGACCTCAACCTCTCCATCTGGGCGGCCGACAGAGACTCTTCAAGGGTTGAACAGCGCAGAGTTTTCAGACATCAACAGGTGTGGTTATCCGTGCGTCGGCTTCTGTTCAGTAAACTGGCCTCCCCCCGGACCACCTACCTTTATACCTTATACATGCCAGGGGACCCAGCGCTGCCTGTCAGCCCATTGGCCAATTCCCTGGATCAACCCTCAGAAATCCCGAAGCAGGGGTGTCAGATATGTCCTTGCTCCATCCCCGGGGACACAAAGGCGTTTGCTTAACGATTAACCAAGTCATAAACGCCGAACGGGAGATAAAGGCGCTTACTGCTGGAGTTCTGGGGAATTGATTACTAATATTATTGTCTGAAGTGCAGGGCAACAGCACATGTTGTTCTGCCGCCGCTCGCTTTATGGGGCCACCGGGGGGGAGGGGTGGGGGGCGGGGGGGGGGGGGGGGGGGGGGCCGGCCGGGATTTCCTCACACCCGTCCGTCGGCCTCTTTGGGTGAAGCGCCGGGAAACGGGCGTGTGGAAACGTGGAAGTTCCATTTGCAAGCAAAAGTTTCCTCTGCAGGACAGAGGGAGATGTTGGATGATGGAAAAACACACTGGAAGATGGAAGGAGATGTTGGGCCTGATTAAAGGTGCAGTGGGTAAGATGTGGGGACATGTAGAGGTGGAGTTGCATGTTGTCTCCATCGCCTCACTCTCGGCCTTTTGAACATGCAGGAAAAAAAAAATCCCCTACATTTTTTAATGTTTTTTTCATTTCCCTAAAATGAGGCCATTTCTGTATATTTACACGAGGAGTGGGTCCTCTCCACGGGGGCTGCCATGTTTTTACAGTAGCCCAGAGTGGACATACTAAACATCTATTGAGTTTTGATGACAACTGAAGTCGACCATAGGTTCTCCTGCGTGTTCAGGAGGGTGAGGTGTTGGACACAACATGCAACTTCACCACTAGATGTCACCAAATCTTACACACTGCACCTTTAAAGGGCTCATTTAAGGATAATGGGGGAAAAAAACAAAAAACAACATTTTAGGTGATTATAAATTCATGAAAAGGTCAGGATGTCATTGTTTAGTCACACGTTTTAGAAGTGACAGAGTTGGCTGAAGTCTCACCCACTGCACCTTTAAAATGTCATAAAGAGCGAAGAGTGAAGTTGAAGAAATATTCATGAGGTAAATGTGAGTTAATATGAGACCATGAATTACAGGAACACGCCGGGGGGCACTTCTCCAAAGCCACCTGACTTTTAAATCGCCTCTAAAGGAGCTGTTCACAGGTGAACTTCCTTATTACTGAAACACCGCCGTGATTTATGCGCCGAGTGAGCGAAAAGACTAATGACTCCAACATCTGACCTTGACGGAGCAAAATACTCCAGCACGTGTTTTCATGTTTACCGCCAGCGCGCGGGAGGCAATCGCTCATAACGACAGCGGGATGAAGCGCAATGTTTTTGTGACACAGAGGCTGAGTCATGGTGGAGATGGAAAACTTTCCATGTGGACACTCCTCTTCCTCCACCTGTGTCATAATGAGACCTGGTAGATCCATGGCCCTTGGGAGCAGTGATGCCGAGCTTCAGCTCACTGTCGCATTAAGTAGAAACAATATATTGATGTATTAGAAAAAATTTCAATTCTTTTCAAAATTGCACCGTTTTACCTTTTCATTGAACATTACACTGATAACAAATATATGATCTACATATTGAACAATATACAATTTGGAAGACACTTTAGACGATATCTAGACAGCTCTTATTTTGAAAAACAACATGTATTCTCAGACAGTGCTCTTTCAAATGAAATTGCGCAATAAATCACTCAATTATATTTGCTACATAAGAGCAATGCAGAAAAAATTAGCATAGTTACTGAGACATGTGTTGTGCTTTTAAGCTAATTACCAAATTTGTTAGCACCTACTGTTCTAATCAAATATAACAGTGACCCTATCCCTTACTCTAACCCTAATAAGTGTGTCCATTCTGGGCCAAAGTAAAACCATAGTGGGGCAACATAGTGGCTACAAGTTCATAAAAAGTGAAAACAATTAGTAAAATCAGCTGCTCACACTCTAATAAATCAATTATTAAATAACTCAATAATTATTTTATTTTGAATATCTGCCAACAGAGATGAAAGAATTTGACAGAGATTGTACACACTGTCCCTTTAATGCAAGCCCATATAACACTCGCCTGACTCCTCCACTCTCTGGGTTTGAGATGACCATTAGTACAATCCAGAGAGCGCTCTGCGATCCAACACAGGGAGAGTGTGGCAGCTGGTGTGTGTGTGTGTGTGTGTGTGTGTGTACGTACCAATCAGAGAACAAGAGGAAACGCACTCCAGCTCATGTCCAAAGGGCTCGACGGAGGCTAAGAGGGAAAAAAAAGCCTCCCTCTGCAGCATTTATCAAACGGGTGTCCTCTCGCTGCATGGTGAGACTACAGAGGGCGATTAAAGAAGAGATAGCAGCCGACAGAAGCTCTGATACTGTATCTTACAGAGCTGTGATGAGTCCATCCTGCAGCTCATCACAGCCAGTGGTCCAGTGTCTCCCTGCCGGCCCAATACATTAGTATCTGAAATGAACTATCAGCGAGTGGGGCTGCAAAGACTCCACGATTTAATTGATCATTACCAGTTATTTCAGTGGTTTGCAGCCAATTTGGTCACTGGTTAATGGGACCTGTTTAAAATCATTGCATAAGTCTCTTTTAGTCAGAGCAATACATTTACTATGCTCAATCATGGGCTGATACAATGCACTTTTGCATTTTTTTTACACGTTTTTTTAAATAAAGAAAAGCTTGATCAATTATCAAAAATGGTCATTATTTGCAACCCAATCACCATTCGACCCTTTCATCCCGTTTCAAATTTAAAAGAAAGCTGAACCGTCACATGTCAGTAGTCAAATTTAGGCACTATTATTTATTTATTTGAACAACACGATTAACATTATTCTCTAAATTACTCTATTAATCATAAACAAACAAACAAATAATAAAAAAATATGCATTTATGTTATTTATATGTTAAATAAATACCGGGCATACAGATGCAACAATAGCACATGGCCATTCGTGAAGCGAGTAAATCAGATCATACTAATGTGAAGTTTTGAGTCTATAAAAAGTGAATGATTAAACCTAATCGCTTTATAATCATCGATAACTCGTCATAAAACATGAATATTTGTCACAGTGTTTATACCTGAGGCCTGAGAAGCAAAGAGTTTCACAGTCAAATCAAACAGAGCCTCAACTCAGGCCTCAGGTTCGATGCTTCACTATCTTACTGTTTGTGTGATATGAACAAATAAGCATAAAATAGAGCTTTTCAGATTGTAAACAAATCCCAGCACTGATTAATAATCACAAATAATTATTTTTTGGGGGGGAAATTGAATGTAGAAAGAAAATCCCATTACTTGTCAATAATTGCACCACAGAGTCGGTGGGACAGTGATGGTGAAGGCTAATTCTATCTCCTCATCTTATCACAACAAATCAGGAACGTAGCTGGTGAAGTCCGAAGACCACAGGTAATAAAACTAATGATTGATAATCTGAGCGAAGGTTCACCAGCTGAGTCATTAGTCCTGTTCTAATGATCCTTGGGCTTCGGCGTCCTGTCATCTGTCACTTTGAATTACTCCGATATAAATCACCGAGAAGTAGGAAGTGAACGTTAAACGGATATTTCCTTATCGTTGTAATTACTCCTGTTCAATGTGGGACATAAGGACCTAAATACGTAAATATACATGAATGCATTTAAGGGTAACGGGGAAAAAGTAAAACATTTAGGTGATTATAAATTCCTGAAAAAGTACGTAACTGTTTTGTAATATTTTTTTGAAGTGGAAAAAAAAAGAGACAGAAATCGTACACACTGCACCTTTAAATGTAAAGGCCTGATCGATGGTTATCAAAAAGTTGATCGCCCTCACTGATCGTATATTTATTTCATTTCTGGCAACATAAGTCGCAATAAAGTTCCATAAATCTTACACACTGGACCTTTAACTGTGGACACTTTCAATTCATGGTGTCTTTTACAAGGACAGACAAAGTTCAGTCCCAAACCTGAAAGTCCGTGTGTTTCAAATCCAACAAACTGCAGCCGTGCACAATGGCGTTTGTTGGAATGTGATAGATTTATAACCCCCGGGTTCAGTTCTTCCGCCAAGTTGAGTGGGCTCCCCCCCCCCCCCCCCCCCCCCACTAATAATAGATCGGAGATAAGGATGTCACTCGGGTGACCGAGGCAATGGCGCAATAATGAGCGCATTCCTGTCCGGCGATGGTTCTTCCGGGGAGGCGGGAGTGCGCCCGGGGGTCCCGGCCTCTGAGGCTGTGGATCCAGACGTGGCTCCGTCACCTGCTGCTCCTCAGCCTCCGCTCTGCCTCTGCGCTGCGCCTTCATGTGCCCCAACCCGCCACTTTACCCCGGGCCACTGTTTTTCGCCATGTGAGCTACTTTTTAATCACCAAGTCAAAGCGATCTAGCAGGTCGGCTGCGATTTGTTGACGGGTGGGGGGGGGGCGTGGGGTGGGGGGGGGAGCGATTTGTTGACAGGGGGC
>JAFBJT010108843.1:2005-16745 GCA_016785325.1 Chascanopsetta lugubris
TCTCTCTCTCTCTCTCTCTCTCTCTCTCTCTCTCTCTCTCTCTCTCTCTCTCTCTCCCCTCAGTCAAATGTCTTGACATTTTAAGAGCAACTCTCACTGATTGAGGAATAATGATACATATAAATACACACACACACACATACATATATATATATATATATATGTGAGTGTGTGTGTGTGTGTGTGTGTGTGTACATAGGCAGAGATTCAGAGAGGCGAAGAAAAATAACCTCCATCACCCTTTCCCTCCTCAAAGCCCTTTGTTTCCCTGTCTTTATTTTTCAATTCTGTCATATCTTGAGGAGATTGAGCGATATATACCATCAAAGCCGCTCTGAGGCGTCTCACTCTCTTCCAAAACCCGTTTGATTTCCGACAGCGTCAGCTGCTTAATATTCCAAACTAGTCGGTGGCCTTTTCAGAGAACTAACAAGGTTCTGAAGATGCAAGTCTTGTCTTCATGTGAAAGGCAGCTGCGGTGCAGCCCTCCTCTTTCTCAGAGCTCTCACTTTGGTGCCTGCGCGACTAAAAAAAAAAAAAGTTGGGAGCTGTTCGTCAGAGGGAAAAGAGGCAGATCAGACGTGTCGTTGTGTCATTTGTCTTGCTGTACTTGGTCAGTGCCCGTGCTCTGTTTTCTTAGAGACAAAATATGTGTTGCGCTTCATGTATTTTTTTCTTTCAAGGATGGAAAAGACAGAAACTGCTACCTGTCTTTATTTTTTGAAGACCTAGCTTGTGTTCTGTGTATTACGTATCCTCCACGGATCTAAGTGTGCGGATAAATGTAGGATAAATGCTTAGAATGGTGTTTTCCATTTCATAATTGAAATGATCAGCAGGAATTTTGATTGTTATTTACTGCATTTTTTCCAGTTTCCAAAACTGAACATTTGAGGTATTTGGATAACATGCCAGACAAACAAGGAAAATATTTGACTATTTTGATAATCAACTTGTCCGTCATTATATTTTTGAGTAATTTGTTGATGGGGAAAACTTTCAGATTAAAACAGAGGAATCATGTTGGTGACAAAGACGGTGCTAAAATATTTACATTAGAGTGCATTTACTCTCTGACTTCAGGAGACGTGCTGTGTTTTTAAAGTGGTCAGATGAGTCAATAAACAAAGTGGTTACCAACTTTAAAAAAAATTGATTGGAATGTGTTTTTGCAACCTTAGAGACTATTCAGCAGGGTGAAGCGAAGGTCTCTTCAAGTCGACGTGCCACCAGGTGGCACCAAATCCAACACAATCTATCTTTATATCACTTTTCATTAGTGGCCAAGTCTCACGTGGAAGCTGTAAGCCTGCATTTTCTTCACAACACCATGAGATAGTGAATAAGTCTTATGCCTCGCCAGCTTTATTGCCGTTTCGCCGACGAGCTTGAAAGCCGAGTTCGCTGCAGAGAGCAGCACGGAGGCTTGACGGGCACCGCGGGTATTTACTCGGCTTCCAAAAAACTTCCAAACTCTTGTTTACTCTCATCTTGGCTTCCTGTTTGCGAGCTTGCCTCCGCCGCCTCTCACTCCCAAGTTTGGTCCTCTCATCCTGTTTTCTTCAGTCTGGAGTTGGAGTGCAGAGCACAAGTGGCTCTGAGACACGCTTCAGTTTTCAACATTCTCCGCTTTGTACTGCCTCGGTGCGCCGGCTCCATCTGCCCTGCCCCCCCCCCCCCGGAGCCCACTCGCTCCTGTTGCCTCTGCCCCTCGCCGTGTCACCCCGTGGGTGATGTTAGCGTGATCTAATGACTCCGTGCCAAAAGTAGCTCGGTGATGACGGATATTTCAAGTATAACCGGCAGATGAAGCTGTTGGGGAACGGAGTGTTTTTGATAACCAGGATGTCATTGGGTGATTAAATTGTCTCCCTGGTCGCCGCACCACTCGATGCTTGTTGACAATAGCGCGACCCCGTAAGAATGCTCTGCTATCAACACTCTTGTCGTGATTTGGGAAACGCATCAATTGTAGGATGGTTATTGTTTTATTAAAGGTGCAGTGTGTCACTTTTGTCACTTCTGTTGGTCGGAAAAAATATTTCAAAAATACGGCATACATTCTCATAATCAGCTTAATGTATTTTTTTTATCTATTCCCCTTAAAGGTGCAGCGTGTAAGATTTTGGTCACTTCCAAAAATATTACAAAACAATTATATACTGACATTTTCAGTCATTTCTAATCATCTAAATGTTGTTGTTTTTTTTCATTACCCTGAAATGAGCATGCTGCTGTATATTTACGTGAGGAGCAGGTCGTCTCTACGGGGGCCGCCATGTTTTTTACAGTCGCCTAGATTGGACCTACCAAGCATCTTTTGAGTCTAAATGAAAACCCAGGGCCACCATCGCCTCTCCTGCACGCCCAGACGGGTGAGGTGACGGATGCAACGTCACCCCTAGATGTCACCAAATCGTACACACTGCACCTGCAAGTTTCATCGTCCATTTTTCAGTTACGCATTGTTCTTTGATTGGAATCGAGAGCGAGCAGCTGCTCCCGATCAGCGTGAAAGTCAGTGCAGCCGAGCTGCATTTCTCCACAGGCACAAAGAGGAGCGACAGCGCCCTTAAACGTATGCAAAGCGCCACTCAATAACAACCAAATGTACCGTCTACACCCCTGAGCGCTTGTGACAGCCACAACACATCTCCCCGCATGTGATGGCGGCACACTGAAGCCCCCTTTGTTTGCTAAATCCAGTGTGAAAATTGCACCTAATGTTTAGAGAGTTTGAAGAGGTTGGCCAAGGGCCAGGAGGACGGGAGGAATATGCTGAGCATCGGTGAAGAGCTCGGGCCCTTAGGTTTGTGGCTCGTTAATTAAACTCTGCTGAAAGAATCACATTGAGGGGCGCATAAAGAAATCATTGGCCTTTTTTGAAAAGGGGTGGGTTGGGTAGGGGGCGAGGCGGGGGGTGGGGGGGGGGGGGTTAAGGGTTGTTTCTGTTCTGACAATGTGCCAGTGCCGATTTAGAATATTCAGCTTTGAGCTGAGTTTTTACAGGGCTGCATAAATCTGATCACCGACCAAGTTGGCAACTAGCTTGAGTTATTGATGAATCAGGTCTGTTTGAAAGAACAGGACACGTCTCCCGAAATTCACACTGCACTAAAACGCACAGTAAAAGTCATGTTTTGCATGATGCTCAGAGCATTCACGTCTGTCCCTCTGTTTTAAAGGTGCCGTGTGTAAGGTTTTGGTCATAGAGGTCTCCGAATCTCACACACTGCACCTTTTTAAAGGAGCAACCTAATGTAGCCCTTGTTATGACTAAATGTCAAAAGAGGATCGTTACTTTATTTTTAACCTTGCAAATAAAAATGGCAATGATTTCACTTCGATGTTCCACACCGGACCTTTAAATCGTTTCATTGAAAGGAGTCTTTGCAAAGCAAACTGCTGGAAATGATCAAATTTAGCTTTTGCCTTTTTATGAGTTGCTGCCCTTATTTCATCTAAACAATTGAAGAGAGTTTACAAAGCTTGAGATGTAATCCTGATATGTGTCTCAGAGAAAAGCAAAGTTATATAAATGAATGAATAAGTGATGAAGCCATGTTTTGGTGGCGTGTGTGCGTGTGCGTGCGTGTGTGTGTGTGTGTGTGTGCGTGTGTGTGTGTGTGTGTGTGGAGGCTGGAATTCAGTCATGTCTGCCTGAGGAAAGAAGCTGCTTCAAAGTCTCGTGGTGCGGCCGAGGATCTGCACTCGCCTGCCAGATGGCAGCAGTGTGAACAGGCTGGACTGGGTATCGTTTTTTTTGGTTTGTCTTTTTTAACCGTCCTGTATTTCATTTAATTAGACGGGCATTAATGTCAAAGCCTTTTTACAATTTCAATGTAGTCTATATTAAGACGTAGCCCAGATTGTCTCATTTTTATTGCTTTTGACGAGCCGTTATGAATAAGTAATGAGCTGGAGTTTCAGTTACTTTTTCCGGAGCATATTGTTTTTTTTAACCTCCGGTATAAAACATGCAGAATGTAAATTAGACTGGAACGAGATGTTTTCTTTTTTTACTTTTATCTGGCGACAGATTGAATCTTCTGATTGTAGCAGTTGTTTCCTTTATCTCCTGGTACTCGCATATTACACTGGTTGACTTGGCAAACACATATGTATAGTTTCTCCAAACACGCTTTTCAGGCAGATGGCTTCTTGAAAATATGCAGAAAACTAAATAAAAAAAAAAAGAATTTGAATATTATGAGACTGAATTTGGATGTCTTATTTGGAGGTTCAACAATTCCGTCAAAAGGACTTGTTCTTGATTTGAATAAAGAGGGTTCATTGTGGTCTAATAAAAACAACAATTCCCATATTAAAGGTGCTGTGTGTAAGATTTTGATCATTTTTTGTCACTTCTAGAAATATCATACAATTACATTCTCATTTTCATGAATTTAAAATGTTTTGAATGATTTCCCCCCCCCATTACCCTTAAATGAGCCAATTCATGTATATTTACATGAGGGTCGCCATGTTTTTACAGTAGCCCAGAGTGGATGTACTAAACACTTGTTGAGTTTAAATGACCGCTGAGGGTTTCCATAGGTTCTCCTCCATGCTCAGAAGGGTGGGGTGATGGATACAACATGCTACTTCACCTCTAGGTGCCACTAAATCTTACACCCTGCACCTTTAAGGTAATTTAACACCCATATACGTATTGGTAGGATTAGTGTAGTTCTGTCTGAACCCAACCCTGGTTTTAAATTGTGATTTATTCGAAATCTCAGCCTTCTGTTTCTTCGAAATGTCTCTGATACTCCATCACAGACTCTTTATCAAATTTGGAACATGACACTATTGACACTCGTTGATCAAATCTCCGCATGGTGCCCTATGAAGTTTTCGGCTTGGCGTGTGTGTGTGTGTGTGTGTATTGACAGCTCCAGATTGCTGTGAATCGCACAGAGAGAACAGTCTATTCCCATTTCAGTGTGAGGCACAAGCAACATCCATAAAGCACCTATATGGAACATCAATTCATCAGTTTAAGATATTAAAATCATATAATCACACTATCGTACTTTCATTATAAAAACCAATGCTTGACAATCGGCTAATACTTGTTAAATTAGTCATTTGTATCATTTCGTTCGAAGTTAGAGACGTGGAGGCGTGTACTGTGTGTGTACTGCTGCTAAAGGTTCATTACGCGGTGTTCCTGCTGTGCCGTGGTCTCTCCTCCAGACATGGCGGCGAGGGTCAGACGGGCGCAGTGGCTGGTGGCGAGCCTGCTCAGTCTATCCGTGCTGCTGGTGGCGCTGGGGGTCTACATCACCACGCGCTCAGAGAGCCTGAATGTCACCGGCTACATCTCCGGGGTCATTGTGAGTTCCTCCCGTCACCGGTGCGATGGCCTGTTAACACGGGTTAAAGGTGCAGTGTGTACGATTTTGGTCACTTCTAAAAAATAATAAAAATAAGAAAATGACAAAATAATGACATACTGACATTTTCAGGAATTTATAATCAGGTTAATGTTATTTATTTTTTTTCCCCCATGACCCTTGAACGAGCCCATTATTGTATATTTACACGAGGAGGGGGCTCCCCTCTACGGGGGCCGCCATGTTTTTACAGTAGTGAAAGTGGACGTACTAAACATCTGTTGAGTTTTAACGGCGACTGAAGTCGAGCACAGCTTCTCCTGCGTGTTCAGAAGGGTGAGGTGATGGATACGACCAGAGGTTACCAAATCTTACACACTGCCCCTTTAAAGACATGAAAAGCAAATGGTGGGCCAGAGAATCAGCTGGAGCCTTTGGAACCTAAACTACTTAAAACATCCTCCAACATGTGATAGTCATTATGAAAACAAAGCTGCAGTGCTTCAGTCTGCAGGCGCCAGATAACAGTTATGGGCCGACTGTGAACATGATGATAGAGACAAACTGTACCTCCGCTGCTTCTCACTCAAATCAGAAAAGCATGTCGGACCTTTGCGATGTCTCCTGAACTCTTCCATTTTTCATGTGTGCGCACTCAACAGGTTTTCAATTATACGCCTCCGCAGGAAACGGCAGCCAGTAGCTGCTGACATTAGTTTTCCTCCATTTCCTGTTTATGAGCCTCTGTAGAAATAGAGTTAAAGAACATTTATATGACCTTTGAATTACCCGAACATTCGCGTGTAATTACACCGGGAGCGGCTCCACCCCACCAGGGCCGCCATGTTTTTTTAAATTTATTTATTTATTTATTTTTTACAATAGTGAGTGAACACATCTAAACAACAGAGGGCTACCATCACTTCTCCTGCCAGCTCGAAGGGAAGGTGAGGTGATGGATTCTATGCAACTTCACCAGTAGATGTCACCAAGTCTTACACACTGTACATTGAAAGGAAACTTCCACAAATTTCAAACCCAAAAAATTGGATTCAAATTTTGGATTCTTGTACCCTAAGTATATATGACTATAATGATAACGTTCCGTCATTAATTACTTGAAATATTACAGAACCCGTGCAACGATTTCGCCAGAGCTGTGATGGATCAGAAGGTGATTCCTCGTGTTCACATTTGATCAGATGTCTGATCATCGGTTGCGTCGTGTTCTCCATTATCTGCAGTTGACGTTCGGATCCTTCCTGGGACTTCTGGGACTCTGCCTGGAGGAAAACCGCAAGCAGCTGGTACGAGCGTCCTCCCTCCTCCTCGCCCAGTTCCTCCTCTGACACACGGTCGCGCGCCTGCTGCGCCTTCACACATGCTTTGACCTGTTCTGCTGAGAGACGCCGCTGTCGCCTGCAGAGAGAGAGAGATAACGGCCGCTCTGCTCGGCTGCACATGGTGAAACCGCCTGCTGCCACGCCTGGGGCTCTTGATTTGGCTTCAATCAGGAGGCACTTCTCCCTTTTGTTTGTCTTGTCATCACACCTCGTCCTCCCCCCCCCCCCCCGCCCCACACACACACACACACACTTACACTTATCCTCTCTGTCCCGGCCACGAGTTCCAAACTCGAAAATCTCGAACAGTTGCAAGAATGATGCAAAGAAAGGAGGGACTCCTTCGAGGTGATGAAATCGTTTGATTGATTCCTCCCATCCGTGGTTTTTATAAAAGTCAGAATGCGAACGCGTCTCTGATTTGGAATTGGCATGAAACTCTCCTCCGAACCAGAGTTCGAATGTTATCGCCTGATAGATTGGAGGTAGAAGGTCGAAGCCTGCTGTGTTTCTGCTGGCACCGTTTCTCTTCAAAATATTTCTCTTCAATATTTCATATTGTCGTCCCCACACACCGCCTGATGAAATCGTTTGATTGATTCCTCCCATCTGTGGTTTTTATAAAAGTCAGAATGCGAACGCGTCTCTGATTTGGAATTGGCATGAAACTCTCCTCCGAACCAGAGTTCGAATGTTATCGCCTGATAGATTGGAGGTAGAAGGTCGAAGCCTGCTGTGTTTCTGCTGGCACCGTTTCTCTTCAAAATATTTCTCTTCAATATTTCATATTGTCGTCCCCACACACCGCCTTAACTTCTTACATAGACCTCTATACTCTCTCTCTCACACACACACACACACACTATCATAACCCCTGTCAACATTTGTACATGTAAGTGCCGGTGTTAGCTTGCTAAAGTATCAGCAGCTCACAAATCTACGGACGGTTAGAAATGCACCACACTATTTTACCCATGGGAGTCCAAACTAAGGCCCGCGGGCTAATTGCGGCCCATGGCCCACTTTTAATGGGCCCCCGGCGCATTATATAGAAATATAATGGAATGTGGCCCACATGTGAAACTTGCACTTGGTGGTATTTTACTTCTTGGTTTTAACACCAGGTGGAGCTATCGTTTCCCGTGGCCACACTCGCTCGTAATCGCTCATATTTGCTTGTTTTCATTAGTTATAGTGTAAGCTTTTTTTAAATTTAAGCATTTAAAAAAAAAAATCAAGCACAATTGAACAACATTTGATTCATCTTGTCAACTCAGCCTTTTGTTTATTTTCCTATATATGGTCCACTGTGGGGAAAAAAAAACAAAAAAACATGGACACCCCCCTGGTTTAACCTATACCACAGACAGCCACCAGGGGACAACAAGCATGTCAGTTCAGAGACATGTTTTGATTTACCCACAGGTCGCCCATACATCTTTATGGCCGACAGGACCACGCTGACATGAAGTCAGTGTCTGCCAAAAAAAAGATCAAAGAGCATGAAAAGATGTTCGTGAAGTAAAGAGCGTCCTGTGCAATGCGAGAGGAAGTAAACTGTGTAGAATCAAACACTGAATCATGTCACCACAAAGAAACCTGCTGTTCATACTTGGTGCAGGAAATGTGGAACTGATGAAACAACAGAGGAGAGCAGTATTTATTTTTTTTTGGGGGGGGGGGGGGCGAGGGGGGGGTGCGACGTGCGACGTGGGGGGTGGGGGGGTCTGCGTTTTCTTCTTTCAAACAACTCTTAAGGACTCTCCGTAGAAGGAGTCCTGGTAATGACTTCATCTTTCCCCCTATAGACCTGCCTAATGTCAAAAACAGCACAGAGAGCATTCACAGGCCCGAGTCCCTGATGGAACTGGATGTACCTCAGGTTTCTCTGTTTATCAATTCTCAACAAATCTCTTTTTAGATCTGAAGTGTGAGAGGAAACGGAAGGAGTCACGACTTTTTTATTTCACGTACGGGTTTAACCTTTTATTCACCGCGTGGAAACAGTCAGGGATAGAAGCCGGTAACATGCAGTTCCACGTACAGCAGCATCAACATGCAGTATATCAACAGATGTTTCAAAAAAAACAAATACATAAATAATCCAAATACATAAATGAGGAAGAAAAATGACTAAATGGGATCAGACGGGAAGAGTTACGTTGAACACTTGTTGGAGTGGGGACGTAAATCAGCCGTGGATCTGACAAAGTGAAGTATTTACGTTGTGTCTTCTCCGTGTTCTTCATCCAGCTGACAGCCGCCATCGTCTTCCTCAGCTTTGGGATTATCGCTGCCTTCGTCTGCCTGGTGATCGATGGAGTCTGTGTCGTCTCAAACATGGTGAGCAACCTGCGTGTGGTCGGCGCCTTAAAGGTGAAATGCGTAAAAAAAATGCATATGACTGAATTGACGTCTAAACAGAATAAATGTTTGAATGTCTAGAACAACCAAACTGTTTGACGGAATGAACCGGATCAGTTTTACATGGGCAGCCATGTTGCACCACCATGTTTCCATGCTGACCCTAAACTAAACACCTCGAGCTGCCCGGGGGCGACGTCACCACTAGATGTCGCCAACTCCTATACAAGAACTAAATACAGACACCATCACCGATTGGATGGAAGTACACACAGTGTGCTGACGCGAATGGTTCCAGTTTATAACCTTATTCTCTCTTTGTATAACTCGGCTGTGCGTTTCCAATATTTCAAATTCTGGATGACACGATCGGACACCATTTTCACGGTGTGATTGACGTTGTGCGCGTGCGTAACGTTTGTCCGTGTGTTTGTCAGGACACGCGTCCACTCAGAGCGGAGCGGTGTCAGTACTACAGCAGCGGCACCAGCTACATCTACGAGAACTTCTACGCCTCCGTGAGTCCACGCGCAGCAGACGTCCTCACCGAGGAGGCGACGCCATCTTGCATCCAGAGCGCGTGACCCCCACGTTGTGACGCTGTGTGTTTTGGCCAGGTCTCGTGCTGGAACCTGAAGGAGTCGTGCACCATGACGGTGCGAAGTGGGACCTGCTACTGCTGCGACCTGTACGACTGTGCCAAGTGAGAGGCGTCCTTCGCTGAGTCATCACAAATGCCAGCTTTGCCTCACCAAGAGTCTGTTTGTTTTCCTCCAAATGATCAATCTTCCCTGACTGAGAGATTTTGTTGTTGTTGTTGTTGTTGTTGTTGTTGTTGTGGTGGTGTCTGTGCAGTGGCGGTTTCCTCAGTAACTACTACGAGTTTGTGGGCGTGTCGAGCTGCGAGGAGGTTTACACTCTCTACATCCTGATGTGGATCCTCACCGCTCTCAACCTGGTGGCGCTCTTCACAGGAATACTGATCACAGCCGTGCTGGGCAGCATCAAAGACCTGGTGACACACACACACGCGCACACACACACACACATGCACACACACACACGCACATGCACACGCACACACACAGCCTCAAAGTCTTGAGAATACGTTATTTTGATCTACATCCATTTTCTAGAGATCGACGTGAACTTTGATTGTGTGTGTGTGTGTGTGTGTGTGTGTGTGTGTGTGTGTGTCTTCTTCCTTGTGTCAGAGGAGAAGCAGCCTTGAGACCGACGCAGCCACAACTTCCCCTACAGCGCCTCGACTGATAGATACCAACACACACCCAATGCCCAAGCTCTACCCAGTCAGTACACACACACACACACACACACACACACACACACACACACACACACACGCCCGTGTAAGTAACGTCAGGTTGAAACACAATACGGGTGGGAACACAGACGCCCGTCTCCGTTGTGATCTTGTCCTGAAGTGAACTCTTCCTCCTCAGTCGATGAGGATCGCGACATTTTCTGTCTCCACTCTCACACAGAGACAGACCTCTCCTTTGTAAAGTCATTTGAATAATCACAGAGTGCTGACCCATCGAAATCGAAATCACATGCTTCTATGAGGCTCCTCTGATTTTGAACCACCATGTGCAGAGTGGAGAAACATCTGGATGCCTGCGATCTGCCTGCAGCTCCATCAGCCTGTCTGTCAACTCCCCTGTGTGTCCTTGGCGTTGACTTTCACCCGTAGCTCCACCTAGTGTTCAAAAAATAAGAAGTACAAAACAATCAGGCGCGAAGTTTGGGCCATGTTCCATTATATATATATATATATTTTTTTTTTTTTTTAATTTGCTGCGGGCCAATAAAAAATGGACCACACGCCACAGTT
This sequence comes from Chascanopsetta lugubris, assembly GCA_016785325.1. Lineage (NCBI taxonomy): Eukaryota > Metazoa > Chordata > Actinopteri > Pleuronectiformes > Bothidae > Chascanopsetta > Chascanopsetta lugubris. The sequence goes on from JAFBJT010108843.1 coordinate 12,907, forward strand.
TGAACACCCCTGCACTGATCACACAGTCTGGTTTCGGAGTGTGTTGTTTTCTTGGCCTTGCATCAGGAGGAGCTCCCTCACCTCACTGTCTCACCCTCCGTGTTGCTGAATAAGATACGATAAGATGAGAAAACCATTTATCCGTCCCACAGTGGGGGAACTGGCATTTTTACAGCCGCAAAGAGTACAGTGAAAAAAACAACAAAGGCTCATCATACATAAACGATAATATACACACAAAATGTGCAGGGGAAACAACAGAAGAGGAATAGGTATAAAAATGGAGCCGCACGCTGTAGAGAGAGGGGGGAGGGGCGGAGAGCACTGATTCCTCCTTTTAGATGGGGAACAAAAGTACAGAGCAGATTATTATTGAATAGGATTGTGCTTTGTGTGAAGTGACCAGATTATGGCGGTCATTCAGTGCCCGGCCCCTAACTCTGCTGTCGTCCCTCGCGCAGGACGTCTCGGCAGGTTTCGCTCCGGATGAGAAAAGCGTGATGTCAGCGGGTTTCCCCTCGTCCGCTCCCCCTCCCTCCTCTGTCCCGCAGACCGACCTGCTGCCGTTCAGAGCCTGAGCTCCGTCCCTCCTTTCGCTCCTTGTCGCAGGAAAGGAGCAACTCGTGCTTCGTTGTTATTGTTTACTTTGATCGATGTTCCGTTGTTAGGAAGAAGGAGCAGCGACAGGAAAATGTGCCATAAAGACTTTAATGCTGAAAACACAATATATACAATTTTGTAGTCGGTTTGACATGTGATTTACATACTGTACATACGTGTAATGTTTATATTAGTCAATGAATGTATTTTTGACACTGAACTCAGTTTACTCTTTGTTTTGCCATATTCTTTATGATGTCGGTGATGTGATGATGTAGCAGCAACTAAACTGCAATATAAGCACTGTCACGTCTGAATCGGATCTATACACACTGTTATACTGTTATATAAAAGAGATGAAGCAACATTTTGAGTCAATAAATGATCGATCAGCAGAAACTGAACTGGAGTCTTTTCATATGACGACATATAAACAAACAGATGAAGTAGATAGAAGCTTAAAAAGGGATCTCAGGAATATGAATTTCTTCACCTATCGTGTCCAAATGCATGTGTTGTAACTTCAACTTTAAAGGTCCAGTGTGTATGTTTTTGTCAAATGGTTTCCCATTTTGATTGGCAGGAATGGAAAATGGAGAGCGTGCATCGGGAGGCGGCAGCCATAAGATAAGCTAATCCTTTATTCATCACACTGTGGGGAAATTGATCATGACAACCACCTGAGTGTCGGCCATTTTGTTGTTCCACCATTTTTTTTGCACAGAAGCCCAGAATGGACACAATAATCTCATGTTGAGTTTGAATAATGGCTACCAGAGGTTCTCTTGTCGGTCCGGGTGAGTTGAGGGGTTTTCAGTTGCACAATGCACCCTCACCACTAGACGTCGCCACATCTTACACACTGTGCATCCAACGCACATGGCACCACTTTAACAGGGCCTCATCCTGCACTTATTACAGCGGGCCCTGGGTCTCGGAACACATGGATCCACAGCAGCTTATTTACCATGTTTACAACAGAACCGTGAGGATCCAGAGGGTTCTGTGGTTCAGCCCGCTCAGTCTGAGTGGCTGGCTCCTCCCCCCTCCATTAGAACCCACTTCCAGTCACAGATGGTGTGGATGTGGAGAAAACACTCGCCACATGTGGTGCTGCTTTTCAACATCCATACGGATCCATGACGACATACATACCATAATAACTGCATGAAGAACAGGCACGGTGGAAAAACATGCTGATCATTAGGGTCAGAAACATCAGAACAGATCCAGCTCTGTTTTACATGAAAACAGGAAAAAAAAACAAAAAATACAATCCTGCTTTTACATGAAGTTAAATAAGAGCAACATGTCGGTGTGGTTGTGATGAGGAGGTCTGTTACAGTCTGAAGTCACGCCGGCAGCTCTGTGGATCTAATCTCGGTCTTAAATATCAGTAAACATGCCCCTAGTGGCTGGTTCCTCGGTCTCCTCCATGTTCGCTGACCGCACGTGAAACAAGGCACGAAGTGGGTAAACGGTGAACTCCATTTTTGCAAGTGCACTTCTGAAGTTTTCAGATGTTTTCGCCACAGTTATTCACGTGTTTGATCACTGATATTACTTTGGGTCGAATATACGACTAAAGGTCCAGTTTGTAACATTTAATTACACTGGATCTGTTGGAAGAAAGTGAATATGAAATAATCATACTGATGTTTACATGGAGTGAGGCCACCATGTTGTTGTTGTTTTTTTGGTTGATTGTTTTTTGTGATTACACTCATTAAAACATCAGTATAATTATTTTGTACTGCATTTAAGTCAATGGAGATGGAATCAGTTTCATACAAATCTGTAATCTCAGCGGACCTTTCATGTTGTTCAATGTTTTCAGTACATTAGTTTAATGACACAGTCAGATACACTGCCGGGGTTAATGGGTTTCACGCCTGCAGGTCAACATTTGACCTCTAGGTGGAGCCTGGAAAGGTCAACAGGTCGGCTGTGGATTATTGCTTCATCTTGACACCTCAGATCTAAGCTGCGTATTGACGTTTCATTTCTCTCGTGTTTGCATGTCGGGAAGAAACGAGGAAAAGAACCTGCGGTCGTGTCAGATCAAATCACCCGTGACGCAGGTTTGAATCCAGCGTGTTCCACATGCTGTTAAACAATGGGCCGTAAATCTGTAAATCTTATGTTCATGACGGCAGAAGCGGAGGGAGTCAGGGGGCGACATCAAGTCCACGAGAAGTGACATCTTCATTCGGTGATAAAACTTTTAGTGTTTGGATGAAACTCCAGCGCAGAACGGGGGGGGAACGATGCGTTCTGACAGAGTTCACCTCATCTCAGCCAGCGCTTTAAAATGAATGTGTCGGCAAAAAGTTCAGCATGAATGAGATGTGAGAGGTCAAATGTTTTTGTGATTTTGCCGTCAATGTAAAAGCCGAACAACAATGAAGTCACAGATCAGACTCAGAGATCAGAAAATAAACACCATTTTAAGATTGATTGACTGGACACACATGCCCTTATCACATTCGGGGAGGTGTCATGTGACATTAGCATCATGTTGGGAAACAGCCCCGATCCCACAGCAGCCGTGGGTGTGGGGTTCAAAATGTTTGTGGACGCCCTGAGGTTTGGATTTCATTCTTTACCTTTTCTTTTTTTGTTTCTCTCTGGACCAGAACTGCCGACTCATCACGCCGATTTAAAAGGTGTTGTTTGTTCGAAATGTGACAATTCAAATGAATTGTTGCGTCGAGATGTTGAGCTTTAATATGATTGGTCGGCCTGTTCTTACTATGCCAGGACACTAGGGGGAGCCCAAGAGCCCTGTTGAGGTGGATGGGACAGTCGGACGGGAAAAGTGCGGTGAACCTAATCATCTTGCTAAAGTTTCAATATTCCAAAAACAAATGGAAAGTTCCTTCAGTGGTGTAGAACGGGCATCAATGTATATGTGGACACAGTGTTAGAGGTGGGGGCCATGTTTGCAGAGAGCGAGAGAGAGAGAGAGAGAGAGAGAGAGAGAGAGAGAGAGAGAGAGAGAGAGAGAGAGATGGAGAGAGAGAGTGAGATGGAGAGGCCAGGCAGAGGTTTAAAGGGATAATGTGTACAATTATTTCCATATACTTAGAGAAATGGAATGTGAAATAATACCTATGTCTTGAGGTTGAACTTATGGTATCAATGTTCTTTTTCCAAATTTTTTCTTTTAAGTGAATGACCATATTTGCCAAAATGTCAAAGCACTCATTGACTTCCTCACTATACAGTGTATATATGTA
>JAFBJT010108843.1:17451-34798 GCA_016785325.1 Chascanopsetta lugubris
TCTCTTTACTATTTTGTAAAATCCAACGTTAAAATATGAGGGGGGGGGGGTCTCATAGCCACAGATTGGAGATGTCTTTGCCTTGACTTTCTCGGCTCCCTCCTCAAAGAGCCGCACGGTGACGTGTTCGAACCCGCAGTGAGTCAACTCCATTAACCAATAACCCTTGACAATGATTTACTTACCATACACAGTGGCTGCTGATGATTACCCGACTCAGTGAGAGATCCACAACATCTAATTTGCACAATTAGTTTTTTATTAGTCACGTACCGAACTCACCTGCAAGGCTGCCTAAGGTGCGGTGATTAAAATGAAAATAAATTGCTTAATAACATTATGATTCTTAAGTGTGAAAAGCAAAAAAAAGAAAAAGAAAGAAAGAATGAAAACAAACGGTTGTTTCAGTGGCACTTCCTGTTCTGGCGAGCTACAACCCATTTGCAATTCATTTATCTAATGACTGTTGTATTTCTCCTGCAGACACTGTCGGCCCCTCTGGCAACATGTGTTCCCTCAGACTACCTCATGTGTGGCTGGCATTGGGAAAACATGTAAATAAACATAATAAAACACAGCAGAGCCACATCTGCCAGGGAAAACTAATAGCTCTGTTGGCATGTGCCCCCGCACCCGTCGCTTTGTGAAGGTTCTAAAAAGTTAATTATGAATTGGAGACATGCGGTTGAACACTTTCCAAGCATATTTTGTCATCTTCCCCTGCTTACAGCCGCTTCCCAAAACCTGTCTTTTTCTTCCAGCACCATTTATTTATTTTTCCTGTTTCTCTCTATTCGACTGTAATCTCCTCAATTATGTGTCCATGGACAGGAAGAGCCATTTGCTCCCGCTTGAATACCATGAATAGCAATAACGTTGCTTCAAAAACACATTACCAAACACAATTAGAGCAGACAATGCTTCCATAACCTGCAAGGTCACCAACCCTGAGCCCTGTAAACATGTTTACTTTTGAACGAAGTTTATTCTATGTCCCTGCTGTTGAGGCTCCTCTTTTCCGTCTCTATCATAAAACGCATGTTTTCCTCTTAAGAGTAATTTCGGCGTATGTAATTGGCTGCAGGAGTGCTGGAAAATGAAGGATTTATGAAAAGAATATACCAGAAAAAAATAAAAATGTCCCTCTGGTGGGATGCTTAACAGAGTTTTTTCATTCTGTTTGTAGATGAATTGCCATTCTGTTGGCCTGAGGATACCAAAGCTGAAGTTTTTTATTTTTTTTTTATTGGATCACCTGGTGCCTATAAAAGCCACCGGTAGGCTGTTACCGTGTCAGTGACAAATGGCTGATTCACCGTACACCAACTAATCCAGGCAAGAGAGGGAGAGAGGGAGAGAGAGAGAGACAGAGAGAGAGAGACAGAGAGAGAGTGAGAGAGAGTGAGACGAAGAGACAGCCCTGAGAGCTTCATCTCCTTCAGACGCCCTTCTCTAGTAAAACACTCCAAACACTGCCCCTGGCTGTGCAGGAAAGGAGGATTACGAGTACACGCTTCTCTCACTCTTCGTTCTCGCTTTGTCTGAAAGTGCAGGAGAGCCGGAGCGGAGAGCGAGAGAGAGGGGAAGTGAAACGTGATTATAGAAATGAGCGGTAGCATAATTACTCGCGCTTAATGTGCGAGCCTTTTGTTATTTTTGACACACAATCAGCAGGTTCGCGTATCCCGGCTGAAAATAACACATGGCGGCTCATGAGCTGAACAGGAGGGAAGCAGTGTTCAAACAATGGACTGTGTATAAAGATGGATCACATGTCTCCACTGCCCCCCATGCAAACCTGAAATGAAGCCACGATGCCATCTTACATGGATGACGTAACTTTTGACCAGTTTTGGCATTTTGGTCATGTTGCCATGGTTACAATATCCCTATACACTTGTAGCCAATCATTACACTCTCAGCTATCAAGTAGTTAAGTTTTAGCTTCAAATAATTAAAGCAAATGAAATTTACTGAAGAGAAAAGCACTTGAACACACCTGTTTGGTTTTAGTCCACTTTAGTCTCTTGGAGGAGGCAATTACGTTCATGACTTATCAAGCTGCCTGAGGACAATCAAGATGTTATGGCCTTAGTTTTAGGAAGCCATTCACCTATAGATCCGGTCTATAGATGACTGGTTTGGGAAAACTATACTTCCTCATGCCAACATGTCTTGGCCTTGTATTTACACAATATCAGCATTTTTAGGGAATTTTTGGAAAACTTTTACAATGCAACCTCCTGTTTTTTTTTGATAATACATGCAGGTAAGAACTAGTCAGGTTTAGGACATTTGCTTTCAGCAAGATTTGAATGCACCCTGCCTGCACTGGCTGCATGAGTGTCAAGGAGAATTTTAGAATTTTTAATGCTAGAAAATTCACTAGAATTTCTAGTATATTAAAAGACCACATTGATAAGGGGAAAATAAAACATCCAATTTTAACATTCAACGTTACAACAACATTGTTGACACCATTCTAAACACAGCTTGTTTTGAAGGTAGGTAAGTCTCTGCAGCTGAGACGTCCTGTATTTAAATGACAGTCATGTCACTGCCTGGGAAAAACATAATTAGTTAAGACCTGGCTTAATCCACCTCAGGGAACGTAGCCCAGGATGTAGCATTAATGGAAGGCATTTTCGCTGTGGCGCACACCTGCTAATTTTGTGTTGTCATGTCGCGCGGCTGATTGTCAAGCTGCATTATTGCACCTGTCTGAGGGGCGACATACAGTACGATGGATGTGGAGGATGCCGCACACCACCTTCTGTCTGAGCACGCGAGCGCCTCGGCTTATCACGATTAATTATCACATCCAAACGTCCAAATGTCAGCGATGACTCCGAGAAACAAACACGAGTGTGTCTTTGCGGCGCGGCAGAGTTTGACTCACGCAGTGAAGTTATTAATCCGTCCTCCCCAACTCATCTCATCGCCCCCCTGTATAATGACAGCCCGTGTTAATTGTGACTGTTTATAAAATGGAGCCCGACGCCGGAGCCAAGCTGCGCTAATCTCATCATCCTCGTTTTCTTTCTCTGCACCACTAGGTTTGAAAATCAACTATTGATGTTCCTTATTACATTAGGTGAGCTGCTTGATGGCAACACACAGCTGCAGGCCGTTTGTATGGATATCCTATTGATCTGATTTACATATATAGAGAGTTTGTTGTTTGTTGCTGAGCAGACACTGTGTGTCGGGAAGTGAACTATTGAAAATCTGACATTCTCTGTCATTTTGAAGAGTTTTTTTCTTTTTTCTTTCTTTTATTAAATCCACCCGAAGATTTATCACAATAGCCACTTTGCTCCTGAAAAGTGTCTCTGTGATGGATCGAAGGATGTAAGATTTTGGTCATTTTCGTCACTTCCAAAAATATTATAAAAAAATTACATCCTGACATTTACCTGAATTTATAATCACTTCGCATCTTTTGAGTTTTAATGACAACTGAAGGCTACCATAAGTTCTCCTGCATGCTCAGAAGGGTGCGGTGATGCATACAACATGCAACGTCACCTCTGGATGGCACCAAATCCTACACACTGCACCTTTAAATAACATGTATATCCTATCATTGGTCACTCAAATAAAGACATATGTCTATTAGTGATGGTTTCAGACACATGCAGATGTAATTTTCTTCTCCAGTGGCCCACGTTGTCTATATAACAAACGCACCCATCTTGTCGGCCCAAGGGCTTGTTGGTTGTCCAATGAGGTGTGGTCTATTTTAACAAAATAACAAAAAGGTCTGCTGCAGGATTCCACTGTTATTTAACGGCATATTATTATGGTAGTAATTACGGTGCACCGACAACACATGAAAACCCAGTGTGTGGAAATCAAAACCATTTCCTCTGCAGAGCATTACTCTTGTTTACAACCTGGAACGTTCTCCCCTTATAATAGCAAGGTGTTAGCACACCTGACTTTTACAAGGGATCGGAAATGACATTGTGATTGGTTTATTACGTCTCGTACTCAAAACCTCTTATTTGGAATAGCTACAGCCCTTTGAACCGTGCACCTGGTGCAGCAACCTTGGCTTTGAAAGCCGCTGGATATGCGTGCATCCGTGCACTCTGAACCATGCAATCAAACAAGGCCATGATATCCAATTCAATTGTGAATGTTTTGCGTATTATGTCGTATTTTTTGTGATTTATGCAAATAGGTGCCGCTGCAACCGAGCAGTCAGAAATTGGAGGACAAAGTTGGGAATACAAAAGCCATCAAATAGACTAATAATAGCTTAAGTGTACCGTGTCGATTTGATGCATGGTTATGCTACCGTTGCTTTACCGTCCTTCGTCCGCACCATGTCGTCAGTGAACTCGTGTCCTCTAGTTCTTGGAGTTACTGCAATTAAAACACTCTTTTCCTTATTCTATGGAAACACTCACCGTGACCCCAGTGTGTTGATAATGCTAACAAGTTCACGGCACTGAAGATGAAACTAGTGCAAAATGTGATATTCTCTTGTATTTCCATTACTTGGTCATTAAAGCAGAGAATAATCACAAGGAATAACAGAGCGTAACGGAGGAAGAAGACTATTTAAAAGAATCCCTCTCGCGCTCGGCACCCACTCGAGAAAACATAAACTCGTACAAAGCGTTTACTGACCGTAATGGTGCAACACATGTTGGTGTGGTAAAACACGGCACACCATCCTGCGCAGACACTTCTAGCAGCATATTTAAAGTTGCATTAGTTTGCTGCTGTGATCTGGCGCTAGTTGTAAATGATGCTGCCCTAATTTCAAGGCTTTCCGGGGCGAAAGGAGGAATCCTGCCTCATTTGTCTCTAATTTGTTCCCAGTGCACATATGAGAGGGGTTATAAATACATTAGTCCTCTCCATAGCGCGGCGCACTGGGGGGCCGCCGGGCAATCAAGCAGCCTGCTCCGCGCGCAACGCCGCTTTCTACCCAGTCCAACGGCCGCGGCGAGGAGACGGGACAGCATGTGCCGTCTACCTCACGCGGCGACTGCGAGCAGGTTGCCCGGTCCCAAAGGTGAGCCTGCCTGAGCCGCGCATTAAAAGCCTTGAGCGTTGGACGGATCAGGATGGGGGAGGCGCAGACACCAAACTACTCCTATCTCTCATCGCCCCCTGATGCAATCCACCGGTGGTTTGAGTCAGTGGTGCGGAAACATCAATTAAAACATGACGATTATCGCTAAATTTGTCATTAGCCCTGAGGAAGGAGCAGCCGCAGCAGCCAGAACTCCGGTCCTTCTCCTGCACACAGACGTAGACGATTGCCTGCGGGACTTTGCAGAGCGAGAGATAGGTCTGAACTTGTTCTCCGCTCGGGAGAGAAAATCAAATCCTGGTGCGTTTTCATCAGCTGTCAGTGTCAGACAGATATTTCTGCCGGGCCGGGCCGGGCAGGAAATTAGGCTATTAAATTACAGCTTTTCACAAGGCCCTCGTCATTTCGTCCTGCTTTGCTACAGATGTTCTATCAATGTAAGTCATTGTAACCATCTATCTTTCCCATGGCTAAATACCGTCTTTCAAGCAGACGACCCAGAATGCACTTCTGTTCCCTTCTCGTCTGTGTTTGTTGTCGCCTCCCTCTCCTCTCCCTCTCCTCCCTCTCCCTTGCTTTCTGCTGCTAGCTTAATTTGCGCCTGCTTTGGGTTCAAACGCAAAATCAATTCAGTGGAGGTCAGCAGGGGTCAGTGGCCAGGCCAGATCCAGAGCAAAGTGGATTACTGATTATGATGCAGGCAACATGGCTTCCATCTTGGGACATCCGTGACCTAGATATCACATCTGTATTATGCACTGTCTCGGAACCAATCACAAGATGTGAAATGTGGAAAAGGAGCGAGGCCAAAAAAACATACTCATACACATTCATTCAAAGAAAAAATGGTTTCTGGAGAAATGTGTTCCATTCCAATAATAAGAGGGAGGCAGATGCATGAATTCCCAGCGGTGGATTCAGCAGAGCTATGATGAGAGTGTTTCATATTGTTTTGACAATGGTCAGAAGCATATGTGGAGCTATAGATCCACCGTGAAGGAATATTATAGAATAAGAGGTTCTAGGGCTGTGGTTGTAGCAGTGTCCTATACTCTCATTCATAACTAGAGAGTGTGACCAGAGACTCAGCCAAGTGATATTTAAAACTGAGCTGTATCTTGTCTTTTGAGTTTGCTGAAGTGTTGGAAAAGCAGCGATGAGCTTTGACTAAACAGATGTCACAATCTGACAATGACAGATCACTGAGATTTGTATTTTCAGAATGCATAAACGTGTGTCCGTAAGCCAGCCGCAGGTTAGCTTAGCCTTGCACTAAAGTCTCAGCAAAAGCAGGGAGACAGCGAAACTGGCTTTGCTTAACATATCAGTAATGTAAAAACATTGGCTTATATGGGACGTTGCCTCAATCGGCGACACCTATTGGCTATAGCTACTCTACACCAGCAGTTGTATCAATGGTCGGGCACTCGTGTTTATATTTCACATGACTGTTGTAGCATCACTCCATTTGTTGACATCAGCTAAGAGCCCTATGATACAGGCACAGCACCATTCATTTCCACCGTATTTGTATGTATCTTCCGAGAGTTTAAATCACGCATGAATGGGAGCGGTGTTGTCGATAGTTCAAGAGAGGTGATGATTGGATATGTCGTCGGAATATCAACAATGGTGGAGGTACATTTTCACGACCACCCCCACATCAATCATTTTTTTTAATATATATTTGTGATGTTTACGTGTATACAACGGCAGTGACGATGAATATTTATGCTGAGCAGGCACATTTGAGATCAATGGTATCTCATTAAACAATAAATAAATAAATAAATAATGTGCAAGTATCCTTCCCCCACTCCATTTCTTCTCGCGTGATCCTGGATATAAAATTGTTTTGTAATAAATATGAGCTAAAGAAAAATTAGGCTGGCATCCTGCAGACAGCTCCTCCCCACGGACACTGCCCCCCCCCCCCCCCCCCCCCCGCCCCCCCCCCCCCCCCCCCGATTGGGGAGATTTGATTGGACGATGCCGTGTTTGACATCAAGCTGCCTGAGCAGGAATGGCCGACGTGTTTGTTTATGTAAATTATGACATTCACTTGGCTGATTTATGAGTTTATGTGGAGACAAAGTCCACATGATGAAATGTCAATTGAAAGATTTACACACAAACGCGCAGCCATCATTCCTCTCCGCCTCAGAAGCTCTGACGTGCTCACTTCGGCGCCGTATATCTTTGGGCTCCGTGCGCCGTCGTATACTGTCTGTTTTGTAGGCCACAAACTGGATAATTGATTTGCCCTGTGCTTTATTTTTAGATTTGAATGACGTTCTGGGGAATTTTTCCAATTGTCATGATCTCATTTGTACTTTTGCTTACCGAGATGTCGATGGGGGATCCGGTGGTACTGCGACGTTTCAAACGGGGGGCACATTACGCAGCACTTTTATCCCCGGCTGATGGAACAGCTGCTCTTCCTTAGTTTCCTTTTCCTTTTTATCTCTTGTCACAGACCCTCTCAACTAATCTATCATCCCTCTATCTCCACTTTAACTCGACTTTACTATTGGAAGGCAAAGGTAGAACGAAAGGGAAATGGGATCTCATTATTCCAGGCCCACTACCCACTCCGCTCATGATTGATCATTATCGAAAGAAAGCCTATTTGGAAGCAAGTGGTTTCTGCTTTACAGGAGAAAGAATACTTAGGTCTATTAAAACTGATATGCACAGGCCTCACAGAATAAAGGGAACTTCTTCGTCTCTGTGCAGGTGCTGTGATGGAAATGATCAATGCCTCGCTATGCACATAAAACATGCCGTCTCTTGTTTTTATGAATGTTGAAACCCTGCAGTTGGAGCTTTGTGTGTCAATGTGTTGGGAGAAAGAGATGTTGAGAGAAATTATGATGATGAAAAACACTGTCAGTTGAGTTTGGTGTGCTCGCGTTTCATGCACGAACCAATTGTTATATATAGGGGATATGTGATATGATGAGGAAATGTGAATCAATACTTTCCAAGTAGAGTCAAATCCTTTATTATTTCACTGAAACCAGGATGAAATGTTCCAGAGTTCAAGTTGTTTTTTCACCACAGTTTTAAAAAAAGTGTGTAAAATGCACTTCATACTTCATAAACTTGATTTATTTTTATTTGTATCACACCAGCCAACATCCCAGTATCCCAAGGAATTACATCCACATTGGACAATTCCTCACCTTTATGTGCAATGTCAATATAAAACTGTGCAGGCCTGGGAGGTGGATGGCTATGTATTGGCCTCATGCAGGAGATGAAGGAGAGAGATACAATGCAATCAATGCTCACCTTTTCAACCGGCCAGCCAAGACTGTTAGCTGCCCAACACAAACTGTGCACTATATACCAACTTGATGACACAGCAAAGTGGGATGGAATCAATGGGGGTGTTGTCACCATCACTGCAGATTAAATTATACCTGATGCTACATAGGTTTGAATCCCTGAGTATGTGAGACTCACTTTTGGAGGCCCGTTTTCAGACAGTCATGGACGTCTGAGTGGGAAGAAAAGTGAAAGAAAACAAAAAACGTGTGCTTTTACTTTGAAAAGGACTTGTTATGCATTCCATAGTGTCATCCACTCACCCTCCTTATCAGTAGGTGGCTACGATGCCCTGTAATGCTAATGGACTCCCGCCTTCTCACCTGATGTCCCTACGTACACTTTTTTTTTTTTTGATAAACATGTTTGATCGTGTGTAAAGGGGAATATGTCACTCTCTTGCAGTGCCACCTGCTGGTCATTTTTGTATCTCATTTAACTTGTTTTTGTGTACTGTACAATCTCAGACTCAAACTGCACCATCATCAAATCAATACATATCAAATATGTTGATTATACTTATAGGTCCTATCGATCTATGTAAATGTACTGCTACTCTTACCAGGACAATGATGTGCTTTGGTCCAAAATAATGTAATAACGCTATTGTATTCATTCGTATAGCTCATATCCTGCCTTGTAGAAGTTGCCAATCTGAGGCTGAATTTCTTACACTGTCACTTCTTGCAGCGATGCTGCCAAAAGCTTCGAGACAAGTCAGGGAGAAGAAGTTGGCTTCAAAGGATAAAGGTCATGTTTATCAGACAATCTGAACGAGACCATGACCTCGGCTTCTTCCCCAAAGCAAAAGCAGTGAGCAGTATCGATGGTGTGGTCCCAAACTGTATGAGCTATCACTGCAAGAAAGACACTGATGACAACAAAAGACGAAAGGCCACATGGAAAGAGCAGTTTCATAAACACCAAATACTCCCGAACCTGTCATGTAGCGTTTTGGGGATCCCGGCCTGTCTGCCAGTAAATATGACATGTCACCGGGGAGCAGGCCTGTTGGGATCCGTCTCAAAATACACACTTTGGGAGGTTCGGATATACATTTTGACTTTGCACCGACTACCTGTCAGCTGACACTGACAAACACCGAGCGGGTTTAGACGATAACTGCTCCTGACATCGGCGGTAACGGCGCTGTCACATCTCCGAGTAACCGTTATGAATACACAGTACTTCTGCAACTTTAATTGCACGAATCCCAGGTTGTATAGGGATCACGAGCAGCTGCGATTGATGGCCACCACTCCCCCCGATATATCCCCAAAAGTGGATGAGGGGAAAGTATTAAATGATCCATGGAAATGGAGCCCATCAAATCCAGAACATAAGTAGCCTCGGGCACGCCGCACACTTGCTGACCTCACATCCCACGCCGCACCCCCAGACGCCACACACGTATGCTCACTCATGTAAGACGCGTGCTTTTTTTTCTGCAGCTTAATTTGAGTTCCCTCAGACTGAGCACAGCAGCCTGGGAGGAGTGGGGGTGGGGGGCGGGGCAGCGCACCCAGGTGACCGCTCCCCAGTTTCGGAGAAGTTCCAGCTTCTTAACCGTCGGGGCATTTATATGCACTCAGCACATCTTCATCCCACAGGCCAGAATTTACAAATAGATTTCAAATTAGAGCCTGTGCTTTAATTTTCTAATGCAGTGACCCGTTCTCCGGCGGTGTAATAGCAGGTCCCCGCGTGACAATTAAAATAAATCACGTCTGAACAGAATTTGCCATATGTATTCATGCCTCATCAGTAACTGAATTGACATAAATGATTTATCTCAGGGAACTTAAATACCAATGGCCGCCCCGCACAGGGCTGCCCCCCCCGCACGAGCCCAACTTCTATACATGCCTGTCCACGACCCCGCTGCGAATAATGAAATTGACTTGTCTAAGATGAATGAGTGGATGTGAGAGGACAGACGATGGCGGCGGCTGTGGCGGCGGGGGCAGCTTTGAACAGACTGAAAGTCATGGATTCCTCCAAACATGACCACAACATGCATTTAAGACCTTACTTTGAGATTGGGATTTTTTTCCAATCCTCCCTCATGCCAAACAAGTACGAGCAAAGTTGTGCCAGTGAGCAATAGAATGCTGGTGGCTAGTCACTTGTGATGTGATCAACAAGTATTTTTGGAAAGAGCTCGTTTAAATCCAGGCATTGTTGTGACATACGTGTGCTATTAGTGAAAACACTAATGTTTATTTTCGTTTATTCTGGTGTGACTGAGACTAAGTTAGAATCCAGTAGGAAGGTGCTGATGACATTTCTGAACATGTGATGAACTGAAAAGTGGTGTGGAAATTCCTCAGGATGAGAAAAGGTGTCAAAGCCAGTAGATGATGACAAAGTTGTCAATTTAAAAAAAAAGATTCAAGAACATTTAACTATACGGCTGTGGATATCTGTTGTTGTTGTTGTTGTTGTTGTTGTTTTATTGACAGCATTTTCGGCCGTGGAATCGTGCATTGCACCAGAAAATCACATTGCACATGTGTAAAAGGAAAAATTTTATTACATTGTCCAGAAGTGGCTGGAGTTGTTGATCATATAGGAAGCTCTTATCCCTTGTAAGTCCAACAGCTTCTTTGTTTCAGGCTCAAAAAAGAAAAAAGACAAAAAAACACAGGACAGGCAATTGCGAATCAAGAAGCAGCATAATGACTAACCCATATTTGAACCTTACGAGGCCGTGAGGAAAAAAAGAAGTGGGCTACCAGGGGCGATCCTCTCATGTTATTAAAAATGACAGCCGCAGTGTGAGAGGGAACGTACCTTTGATTAGAGGGGGGAATCACTCTCTGAGCTCTAAATATCATTATGCTCCTGCGTGAGCGTCCTTACACTGTTTTAGTCACAGACCCCCACTGGCTTTTTGAAATAATGCGAACGCGTCGCCCACTGCGTCTAACCAGTCACCTTCCTCCTGATTTGGATATCCTCATCCTCATGCGGCGCCTCACCCTCATCAGCTTTACTTTCTGTGCTTTTGATTAATCCTGTCTCATTTGAGATTTTCAAACTATCAATGGGAATTATTCAAATCCCCGAGGTATGAAATAGCTATGAGGAGGCCGTGGAAGACACTCATTAACCTCAAATGGAGGGGAGCCCACAGTAAATCTCCACGAATTCTCCCCGTCGTAGAAATCTGATTAGTTACGCTGGCTGTACTTAATCCCTGTTGAAAGTAGAAGTTAATTTTGTCCAGTGTGTATGTCATAATAATAATGTGGGTTGTGAGAAAACAGTCAGGTTGCAAAGTAGCAGACTGATATTGTGTCTCTCTGATGACTCTGTTGTGTTTATAAAGTAAAAAACGGCAAATGAGTAAAATAATAGGAAATGACCAATAGCAAGTGAGTAACAGGGAACCAAGCCAATGAGACAAGGTATGAGATTCCTTTGGGAAAGTGTCAATAATGAAATACTGCATAGTTATACTACTATGATTTATATGCAGTAAAACGCAGTGATCATCATCGCACTAATTTGTATTGACTCAAAATGGCAAACAAACGGGATTCAAACGCTCCTGCTAGCGATCAGACTAAAACCCATTTGTTTCTTGCTAGCAAATCTTTTACGTCATTGGGGGAGTGAAGTCTTTGCGTAGCACCCCCTGCTGGCCAAGTGAGAAGTATGTACGTGTATTGCAACAGGAAACAACTTTCTCTGTGACTTTTAATCCCGGACTAGTTTACATGTGTAACACCGCCCCCTACTGGACCGGAGAGGTACAGAGATACAGACAGTTATTTTATCTCATGAGAATTCTATCAACACAACAGTGATTCTGGGTTTAATGAAGACAACGGGACAGAGAAAACGAATAACCATAAAAGTAGATTTGTGGTTATTCTTCAAGAATCAGATCGACTCGCATTGGCCCAAGAGTTGGACGAATAACTTGTATCGATTCAACCACCGGGAATGACTTGCTCAGACACCTCTGCTGATTGCACTGTTCTATCAATCGCCGCGTCGCCATTAGCTCTGCACGTCCACCCTCAGTAGCACGTTTCTCAAATAACGAGGTTTTGCATAAAAGTCATGAAATGCAGTGCAGGTGCCAGCTGAACACATCACAATCCCTACACATAAAACCAGACCTAGACATTCCTTCCTCCCCCTGAGGGACTTGTTTTAGCTGTAGCACCACATCCAAATTGGATCAACAGCTGTTGTATATGATTCCATAATTTGAGGCATAATATGTCCCATTAATGCCAGAGCACTCGCAGGCATTAGAGGAGACAGTTGATGCAAACCTCGCGTGATGTGCCCCTGCTCATTCTCCACCGTATTTCCCGGAAAACATGGCACAGGCGGGTGCCGCTGCCATTCTCCTACATGCAGATGTCAATTACAGAGGTGGCAGAGAGTGGTGAGCTGTGCACATCTGCCAGCGGATGATGTCTCCCACAGCACCGGCTCAGCCAATGAAGCATACATTTCCACCATCAGTTAGCGAGCTTCACCTTAACAATAATGTCTGTGAGGAGCTGGCAGAGCAAACAGCCAGGCGGCTGTGGGCCCACTGACTTTCACTGCTCCGAGCGGCTGAGGGAAATGTAATGTGGAGGATTATTTCTCATAATATCTTTCTTTCTTTCTTTCTTTCTTTCTTTCTTTCTTTCTTTCTTTCTTTCTCTACACAATTGCCTCCCATGTTCCTCTCTTTCTCCCTTCCATTTTTACTTAGTTACTCCCTCTCCTTCCCTCCTTCCTTGCTTTGTTTCCCTTCTTTACTCTATCACTACTTTTATTCCTTATTTGCTTTCTTCCTCAAATACTTACTTTTTTCCTTCCTTGCTTGCTTTCTTCCTCCCTTTCCATACCCCATTACTTCTTTACTTATCTCCTTCCTTTCTTCCATGCTTTGTTTACTTACTTCCTTTCCTTACTCCATTATTTCCATGTTTTGCCTCTTCGTTTACTTTCTTCCTCAATTCCTTGCTTTCTTCTTTCCTTACCATATTTCCTTTCCATACCACATCACTTCCTTCCCTTCTTCCTCTCTTGCTTTGTTTCCCTATTTCCTTTCCTTACTCCTTTCCTTCCATGTTTTACTCCTCCCTTTACTTTCTTCCTGGGATTCCTTTCTCTTTTCCTTCCTTCTTTGACGTCTTCTTTCCTTACCATATTTCCTTTCCTTACTCCATAACTTCCTTGCTATACTCCTTCTTTTACTATTTTCCTCCATTCCTCCCATATATTCCTCTGCTTTCTTCAATCCTTAACTATCTCTCTGTACTTAATTTCTTTACTTCTTTTCATCCATCTCTTCCCACTTATCAGGCCACACTTCTTTCTGTCCCTTTATTATTTTTTTTCACCAAATCCTCTGTTTACCTCATTCTTATCCTTACATTATTCCTTTCCCACCTTCATTCGATACTGTTTCTTCTCATTTCTTTCTTTCTTTCTTTCTCTCTCTTTCTTTCTTTCTCTTTTCTCTTCTTTCTTCGATTCTTTGATGCACAGACACACATTTTTTTCCCCCATCCTTTGTCCTTCATGGGTCACATGGCCTGTGGGGTATCTTGGGCATGTCTGTGTGTCTTCTTCTGGGGGTATGCGATGGAGGGGTGTTGGTGGTGGGGGTTCTCCCTCATCACACCCAGACCTCTGCAGCCTGCTGTGTTATTAGGCAAATACAGTACATTAGGGACAGACCAGCTCCAACACTGTTGTCATCGAGAACATCTAGTTATCACATCTTGCGCTCAACCACCTGCTGAGTTCACAGAGCTATCAGCCTCCCCCATGACCCGCTTGTGTCTCTGTATGTCTCTGCTGGAGACCTTGGATATGTTAAACACCCCCATACGGCAAAACACAGTATACACAACATCACCCTCAGTCTGCTCCCACTGCTCATGTACACACACACACACACACACACACACACACACACACACACACACATGTGCACACACGCAAACAAACAAACAAACAAACTTTTCTGATCTAAACGCTGTTGCGAGCCTGAGCCCGGCACCTCCGGTGCATTTATTGACTTGTTTGCGCGGCGCGGTATCGAAAAGCTGTTTGTCACCGACAACATGGCTTTTCCAAAAGCATGGGGCTCTAAGTGTGTGGATTACAGCAGTATACATTTGTATAATGCCTGTGATAATGGGATAAAGCAGCTTCCGTGGGAGAAATCTGTATGGAGAATGGATTATGCCAAAGCTCTGCCTATGGGACGTTGAACCCAGGAGTTATCACAAGCAGTCAGCATCTCAAGTGGGTGCAGCGCCTCGGAAAAAAAGTGTTCTGATGCTGCATTTCATGTCCACATTCAATTCTCCGGAGAGCAAACACGAGACGAGGAGGCCACAGTTGTGTATAGGTTTTAAGTCGGTAATTACCATAGGAGCGCACGAAAGGACGAGATACCGCCGTTCTTTTTTTTTTTTTTTTTTCAGATTTGCATTTGCTTTACATTAGGACTGCGAGCGAGGCCCCACATTTATTTATTGTTCTTTCATCCATGATACGGGAACCCACTGAACTAGTTTGTATATTTCTCTTGATAGCCATTATGGAGGAAAATTAGCATTTCCACGCATACAAAAGCAATTACCTTCAATTTACACACATTTCATAGGAACATGTCACCAATTAGAGGGCCATTTCAGGGGACTGATAAGACGAGCAGCTCTCAAACTGAACATCTGAGGTCTCTCCCTCTCTCTCTCTCTCTCTCTCTCTCTCTCTCTCTCTCTCTCTCTCTCTCTCTCTCTCTCTCTCTCTCTCTCTCTCTCTCTCTCTCTCTCTCTCTCTGTGATCACTATCTCCGTCCGCAGCTCCAGCTTTAAGGAGTCCAGTGCTCGGCTCTCACTCGTTTCAAGCACGGCTAATTTCACCCTCATTAATCAGGGGGCAGCGGTGAAAGACAAATGTTGCTTTGCTGATAGCGACTCTTTGATATTAGCACGGCGGACACGCAAACCCCGACGTCTTTATTGTCCAAACAGCCATAAGTGCATCGTGATTTTACTGTAAAGTGGCAAAGTGGAAATCTTAACAGGATTTAACATTGTGCTATTAATAAAAGTGTATGTCCTCTAATTCCTTATAATGCAGGGACACTCGTGTGCCCTTCCTCGCTGTGTCCCGTTGACATTTACATGAGGGAGAGAAATCTCCGATGACATCTTCGAATGTGCTCATTCATTAGCCCAAACAGGCTTATCAGCTTTAAGTCCGTGGCTAAGACCCCCTCTCTCACCGAGGAGTGACTCACCTCCATATTGCCTCGTTATTCACTAACAGCAACAATTACGTCACCCTGTTACTGGCTGTTGGAGATTATGGAGCTATTTGTGCAAATCCTCTTTTTACATGATATCAAATGCTCGGCCAGAGGTGTGTGTGTGTGTGTGTGTGTGTGTGTGTGTGTGTTTGTGTGTGTGTGTGTGTGTGTGTGTGTGTGTGTGTGTGTGTGTGAGGGATGAAAACAATCATCCTGTCCAGGACCTTGAAGAACACATGAGTTCATCAGTTGCGTAACATGCTTATCTGAGAATTGGCTATGTGAGAAAATTGAAAACTCATATCTGTACATTAAATATGGAGCTCGGAGGGAGTTAGTTTGGCTTAGCCTTAAACCTGAAGGCAGAGGGTCGATCTCGGAGTTAAATCACCGTGTTACTGCCTCTAAAGCTCGTTAATAAACATCTTTTACACCTTGTTTGCTTGGAGGTGCACCGCGTAATTGGACATTTGGAAACTTTTTATTTTCTCATTTTCGCTCTGGGCGGCAGTGGATCAGTGGTTAGAGCAGTCGCCGCTGGAAGCAAAGGTCACTGGTCCGAATCCCACTCGGGCCCAGACACCGATACCGCCTTATGCATACTGGTAGAAATACCCCGTGACCCAGAATACTGGATACTGACACTTTAGCACTTTAGACATCTCATATTTACATCCAGTTGTATTTTTTTTTATTTCTGAATTGATTGACATCTTCATTGTGAAATAGTGTAATTCATTCATGGGAATTTTGGCTTTTTTAGCCAGTGAACAAGCTCTTTTCACCTGTTACTGTCTCCATGCAATGCTGCTGGCCCTCATCATTTATTATTAAAAACAGCCCTAGGTACATTTATGACTGTACAAAAGTGTGTGCATTTAAAGTGAAACATATAAAGAATTTCACATCACCTTATCTGGACCGTGGGTGGATATATCCCACCACTGTTATAGATGTATTATATTGCAGTTGGAGTCTCATGATTCCACCATTTATTTATTTGGAAGCCACATATACTTGGGGAGGAACGGGCGCAGGATTGTGAACTCAATCACAGCGCGAGGGGATGTCAGTGCACAGGGCGCTCCCCGTGAATCACACACTGAAAGGCTATCACCCAAACCTCCAAGGTCCACTGCCATCTCATCAGTCATCGTGGACCAGACCAGGCCACAGACTGATCAGCCATGCACACACTCCACTCACTGGGGACATACACACACACACACACACACACACACACACACTCCGCTCCCTATACCTCCATCTCCCCTCCATCGTCACACCAATATCCATACTCTGTGCCGAAAGCATAGCATAACATATTCCAAGGTCTGAGTGTGACTTTGCCTCTCAAAATTCTGTCACTCCGCCGTGATTGTGTGTGAAAGTGAAGGCCACGGGGGCTTGTTTTGTCACACTGTCTGCTCCTCCCAGATGGATTTTCTGACTTTTATTTATAGCTTTAATGTTTGTCGTTAGGCGTTACGGGGCTTGCCATATAGTTAAGCTTCCAATTAAACAGCCTAATGTGGATTTATGCAGAACACACCACGTGTTTGTCTGCCACTCTAATATGAATGTGTGAATTTAGACTTGCTTGTAAAAATGTCTATGATTCTAGTTGTTCAATCAAAGTGAACAGACCTTTAGAATTATTTCTGAGTAGAAACCCCCCCCCCCCA
>JAFBJT010108843.1:38838-54908 GCA_016785325.1 Chascanopsetta lugubris
CCTCCCCCCCCTCCCCCCCACGCCTCCCCCCCTGGTTTGTGGGGGGGGGGGTTGTGGGGGGGGGGGGGGGGGGGGGGGGGGGGGGGGGGGGGGGGGGGCGTCTGTGGAGTTGAGTGAAATACGTGCCGGAGAGCTGGATCGCAGCAACTAGTGTGTCAGATCGAGAAGCCCGTTCAGACGCCGAGTTTACATCTTTTCTGACGGAGCCTTTCACAAATCGTCAGCGCTCAGGATGGAAGTGCAACTGAAACACGGACACACGCAATAAAAGAGACGCTTCTTGTAAATATAAAAAAGGGAGACTCCGATCTGAATCTGCCCATTCAGAGGGAAATTACGTTCCAAACAACAGGTGTTATATGCCGATGATGTGAGTCTGACTGGTTAAATCCAAAAGGAGAACAGAAACTAGAAAATTGAAAAAAGGGGAAACAAATATTATCTGAAGTGTCTTCATATGCACGATAAAAGCTTTCCTGTCAAGTGTGCCAGACACGGCTTCAATCTAAATTTGAATTTAAATTCGAATGAAACCGCAATGTCTTGCTCACGCTCCACTTCCTGCTTGAAGGATCTGCAACCATGTTTGTTTCCAACACATATGTAGAATCAATCATTTTAGTGTATTCAGACGAAGCGCTTTACGAAAGGATCACGTCATCACACAGTGATACCTTCCAACGCAAACCCCCCAAAACCACTTGCCAAAATCCATCCAAACAATTTGACCCAGAGAGTCAGTCGCTCTCGCGCTGCCATGGTAAAAGTATCCTCTTGGCGTTTTTACAATCTTTATGTTTTGGCGCTTTTATGTTTTCACAACACCCCTTTGCATTCACCACGCCACCCAAGAAGCGCGCTGAGGCGATCCATCGTAGCACCAGGTGTGATCGGATGTGCCCCAACGCTGCCCTCCTCTCACAGATCGCGGTGGAGGCGAGGCGAGCATGCGCGTGCGCACACGTGACGCTCACCTGTGGTAAACTGCGTCACCTCCTCCACCCTCCCGACCGGACAGTTCTTTTTGAAGGCGTACAAGTTAAAGGGCCGGGGCTCCCTGCTCAGCTCCCCCCACAGCTCGTGATTTGGCGAGGTCCACCGTCCGGCCAGCGTGTCGTAATCCCGCCTCCCCAGGTGAACCAGTCGGGTGAGGGGGTCGTACAATCCCCCGTGGAAGCCGATGACCAGCTGGAAGTCCGGGTTGGTGTCCAGATAAACCTCCCCGTAGGGGGTGTAGAGGATCTCTTTGACCAGCCGCCCCTTGCTGGAGAAAACTGCCCTCGGAGTCCCCGTGCTGTCGCACGCCACGTAGTACTCCTCGCCGCTGCTCAGCTCCATGGCTATGAGGTGGCCCTGGAGGTCGTAGTACAGTGACGTGATCAGATTACTGCTGTGGTTGTACAAGTGGCTGACCCGAGTGGGGTTCGAGAGGTCGGCGTAAAAGAACTGCAGCTGCTCGCCCTTGCTGCTCTTGGTGGCCACGCGCCGGCCCAGGCCGTCGTAGCGGTACCACACGGTGTGCTCCGACACTCGGTTGAAGACGCGGGTCAGCAGGCCGTTGGAGTTGTACTCGAAGAGGTCGTTGGCTCGCTGGCGGAGGAAGCCGTCGTCGTCCACGCTGTACTGTAATTCACCCAGGTGTGTGATGCGATCTCTCTGGTCGTAACGGAGCGGCGTCAGCCTGGAATCGGACCAGAAGTGAATGAACGTTGATGTTACGATACTTACCGACAAATACGCAACTTTCCGCTGGTGATCATGCTCAAATGTTAGCAGTTAGCATGTGCTCACGATCTCCTCGTTAATGCTATATACACAATAGCCGACGAGTAAATCTGATTGGATTTGAGATGTTCTTGATTTGAAACAAAGTACTGACAGTGCTACTAAGAATTGACCTGATGATGGCGCTAGATTGAGAATTTGGACCTGCCAGAGGTGCTACCTAAAGAAGTCAATCGTCGGTGACCGTGCAAAGTTCGATGAAATGTGTCCTATGGTTGGAGCTGTAGTCGCAAAAGTGAATAAACGTATGTGATAATATAATTACATAATTACATTATGATTATATTTGGCAAATGTCCCCGCTGTGGGACGAATAAAGGGTTATCTTATCTTATCTTATTGCAATACTTTACAACAAACACAAGTTTCCACTTGAAATGATGCTAACATGTTAATAGTTAGCATGTGTACATTTTTTTCCAATCGCAATTTTGGATCAACATGTTAGCATGATCTCCTCATGAATGCTAAATACACAGAGGCCTACACATCTGATTGGAACTCATATGTTCTTGATCTGAAACAAAGTTCTGACAGTACTACAAAGTATTGACCTGATGGTGGCGCTAGACTGAAAATTTGGACCTGCCAGTGGTGCTTGCCCAAAGAAGTAAATGGCTGGTGACCAAGAATGATGAAATGCATCCCACCGTTAGGCACCGTTACACAAAATGTGTGAAAATATAATATCATAATACAATATAATATCATAATACAATATAACATCATAATACCTAGCACTGGTCCCATGGCTGAGCAGGTTAATGTTTCCGTTGAGGTCGTAGCTGTAGCGCCACTGGGGTCGCTCGTTGACCGAGGCGCTCTGCAGCTGGCTGTCGGCGTCGTACTCGTAAGTGTAGCGGGTGACATTGTTGTCCACGCCCACCCTGATGTCACAGGTGGTGGTGCGCCCGGCCGAGTCGTACTGGATGGTCATCCAGTAGGCGATGGATTTGAGGATCTCATACTGCACCTCCACCACCTGACCGTAGGAGTTGAATACTTTGGTGTGCTTCATCAGGTGGGTGGTGATCACCTGGATGACAGCAGACGACATGGATTCCACACGTTCACGCCACAGGCTTGCAATCAGTGCGTCACGCACAATTGTTACGTGGGTGATATTTAAGCAGCACTCCTGGACATTTTTGGCCCTGAGGGGACTCTGTACACAACCCTGACTCCTTGTGTGATTTGGTGAATGTTGGCTAGCAGCTTGCTATTCTGCGCAGAGACTGCCTTTCATTTATTTATTGACTTATTTCCTCTTTTGAAACCTTGAGTCCATCAAGTTGGAAAATCTAGCGGGAGACATGAAGAGGAGCGAGGTGTAAGCTCCGCCCCCCCACAACACATGAATGTGCATCATCTGACTAGACTAGAATTCAGTTGTCTATGAAACTCAAAAGATGTTTCGTACGTCCACTCGGGACTGCTGTCAAAACATGACGGCCCCCCGAGAGAGGACCTGCTCCTCATGTAAATATACATTTATGAGCTGATTTAAGATGAAAGGAGAAAAACCTAAAACATTAAGGTGATGATGAACTCCGGAAAACGTCAGCATATCATTGTTTTGCACATTTTTGTTTTTGATGCTGTTTCAAAAATGAGACAAAAACCTTACACACGGCACCTTTAAGGTGCTAAAACACGTCTAGCTGCTAAGGTTGCACTTCACAAATACAAATACCACAAACAAAATAGAGATCGGTGCCAACAACATGAAAGCCACAGAGATCAAAGAGCAGAGTACCGGAAGCATTACCAGTCAGGCGGTTTGATATAGTAAGAATGAGCGCTTGGCCTCACCTGGTTGAGGTCATAGAAAATGACGCTGAACTTTCCAAACTGCTCGACCCGTCCGGACACGTCGACGTAGCGGTACAGATCGATGGGCAGCGGCGTCTCGTTGATGACGGCCTGCATGCTCGTCACTCGGAAGTTATTGTAGCTGTAGTCAAACCTGGCGTTCACCAATCCCTCCTCGCTGAAGCGGAAGATCTGCCGACTCGTCAGGGGCCCTGCGCACAGCAATCGGAGGGCACGAAATCAGGGGGCATTTGAGATTGGAATACGCTCGTAAGCTCGCATGGACTGCACACGTAACACGCACACACACACACACACACACACACACACACACACACACATCCTCAGCACTCAAAGCTGGCGATCGGTGCAACCCATACAAGCCTGCTGAATTGATTCAAATCAAGGACTAATTCGACATCATTAACGCCGACACACGCAGCGCGATCCACTCCATCTCAACTACCCCCACACCTCTATGGCATTTCCAATGGTGACCTTTAATATGGAGAGATAATGAAATCTAAAGACAATAGCCATGATGGGCCAATGTGCTCCTTAATGTCAGAACATCAACATTAACAACACCATTCGTCACCTGCGCTGCTCGCTGCCACAGCGTAAAGGCCTGTTAATGAAACGCCATTACCCCGCCATTCGAAATGACCCTGTCTGCAGTTCAAATGCGCGTGGAGCGTTGGACACAGCAAAGAGTCGGGTCATTTTTTATTTTCCTTGGAATGTTGATTGTAAAACCCCACACTAATGGAAAATGGCAACGAAAAAAAAACCAAACAACAACCAATGAGAGTGAGGTGGAGACTCTCCTCGCTGCCCTGGGGAACTTGTAGTCTGTTCGTTTCGCCTCTCTGGCTGTCACTTCCCCAAGCTGTCATATCCGGTCCTACGCTCTCCCTCTTCTGTTCCCGTCCTCCCTCACTTATCTCTCTATGTCCCTGTATTTCTTTCGGTCCCTCACTTTTCCTTGTCTCATCTCAAGGGACAATTACCGATATCTCTTTCTCTTCTCTGAAGTAAGATCAGTTAACGGAGGGTGAGAATCTGTCCGCAGCGAGGGGGCGATAAAACACACGCACACACACACACACATGGAGGGGGAGAGAGAGAGAGAGAGAGAGAGACAGAGACAGAGAGTTGTTCAGTCGTGCCTCACAGATCAGAGCCACATGAGGTGAACCAGCCGTAGAGATGTGACTGTAACGAGAGGGAGCTGGTGAATTGTTTGAATAATCACGGCTCCATTGGCCAATGGCTGGTCATTTTCTCCGAGGGCTTTACTACAATTGATCGACTGCAATCTGTCTGACTCATCCCGACATCGACACCGAGACGAGGGCCACAGGTTTATGATTCACTTCCGGTCCTGTTCCACACATGAGAGCAGACATCAGCGCAGGCGGGGGTCACACCAGGTTCCTACAACTTTCAGAAAGTACGATGTAGCACTTTTTCCAAAACGTTGGTAACGTCACGCTGAACACAATTTAAAGGTGCAGTGTGTACGATTTGGGGACATCTAGAGGTGAAGTTGCATGTTGTATTCCTCACCTCACCCTCACAACCTACGGGCGACTTCAGTTGTCATTCAAACTCAAAAGATGTTTAGTACGTCCACTTTTACTGCTGTGAAAACATGGCGGCTCCGGTAGAGGGGACCCGCCCCTCGTGTAAATGTCCATGAATGGACTCATTTGAGGGTAATGC
This sequence comes from Chascanopsetta lugubris, assembly GCA_016785325.1. Lineage (NCBI taxonomy): Eukaryota > Metazoa > Chordata > Actinopteri > Pleuronectiformes > Bothidae > Chascanopsetta > Chascanopsetta lugubris. The sequence goes on from JAFBJT010108843.1 coordinate 44,161, forward strand.
AAAAACGTTTAGGTGATTATAAATTCATTCAATGTCAGTATGAAAGTGTTTTGTAATATTTTTAGAAGTGATGACTGAAATCGTACACACCGCACCTTTAAGGGATGTTGTTAAATAGTAAAGCCTTATACTACCTCATACTAACAGGTTATTTCAGTTCAAATTCGAAGTCTGTTCATGGACGTACGTCGAGCCTGTCAAAAACAGGTGCACGAGTGTGGAACAACCACAACATGTCAACATGTCTCATCACTGGCTCGTTGACTTCGATCAGGAGGCCCTGTAGCAGGGGTGGGGACGCGATGCGTCGCCCGGAGGCCAGGGGGGTGGTCTCGTCTTCACTGCTGTGGTAGACCACAGAATCATCCAACGTGTGACATCTGGGTCCAACAGCCGAAGATCAGATTCACACATTGCTGTCTGAAAACCAGCGACTCCAGCACAGGATGTGTGACTGTGCCTCTGCGTTGCGCTGTGTTCCTTTGAGTGGCGCCCACATGACCCTCTCTCGCTCAGACAGGCCTAAATGATCCACTCACGGACCACCCGGAGCACGCGGTAAATATTTGAAAGGTGTGCGCACCCTCGTGCGCGTGTGGCGCGAGGGCGTGTGCGTACCTGTCTGTCTGTAGCGTATGGAGCTTATGAAGCCGTTGTGGGTGAGATGAATGGTCTTCACGGTGCCAGAGGCCTCGTCATAAGTGAAGGTCACCAGCGTGGAGTCGTAAACCACCTCCGAGAGTCGGGCTGCCGGCGTATACCTTCAAAAACGGAATGGACAATTTCAGATCACACAACAGAACGTACATTTAAAAAAAAAAAAAAACGCCAACAACGCACAGACATTCTGATCTGAACCGACGTGTCAGTGAACATGTTACACCTCATGAATAATACAAACACACTGGGGGCTGTTGAGAGGCAAGTTGCATCACCTTTCAAACATTTCATCAAAATCACTGCGGCCGTTGTGGCAGTTATGGCCTTTCTTGAAAATGAGCCGTTTATTATTGTGTCCCCGTCGAGCCGATGAGTGTTAGAAAATGTTAAATGCCACGCCGCCGCCCCGAATCCGTCCTCCAGCTTTCATCAAAATCAAATAGGCAGCGTCTGACATGGTGTGATGATAGAAAATGTGACCTTTAATCCATGTCCCCCTCATTTAGACTAATCAGTGCAATTTGTAAGGACAGCTGGGTGTGCCTGGCACGTTCTGGCGTCGGCGACGCTCGGGGCCTTTACAGTTCCTGGGATTAGCTTTTTCGTTTCAGCACCTTCATTAAACTAATCAGCGTTATGCTTATACACGCGTGACGTCTGTGCCGAGATCCGTAACGGCTCCGAGCTCAGCCGGGCTCAGCCCCACCCTCCGCGGTTCTGCATGGGCCCGGGATGAAAGCCACAGCTGTGAGATGTGAGATCCGAGACGTACCTGTAGATGACACTGCGTCCTGTGCCCAAGTACTGGATCCTCATCAGCCGCCCGTCAAGCGAGTGGTCCTGTATGAATGAGGCCTGGCTGTCGGGGGGCATGTAAATGTTCCTGTAGTAGCCGATGGACAGGAGCGACTGCAGGGTGTGCCTCACCATGCTGGGCATCGTCACGGCAACCAGGCGGTCGGTTTGGTCGTATTCAAAGACGTAGCGCCTCTGGCTGTGCAGGAGCAGCATAATGGACTGAAAGGACACAGACAGACACGCGGTGGAGTTATAACACGGCGCCCCTGCAGTTCGAGGAGCTGTCTGGTGTGTTTCTGTATTTCAATATGGTTTGGTGGGAAACCTTTCATCCTCGGAACAGGTCGGCGGCGGAAGCGACCTTCAGGTCTTCGCAGCTTTTCAGACGCGCTTTGAAAATATGTGCTGGAGGCGCCCCTGCTCCCGGAGCAGTCTGAATTCAATTGAAACACTATTCTGTGACAGTACGGGTGATCATTTCATCATTAATGATTATAATTATAATTAAGTATTAATAATGCATGCAGGTATCATTCATTTGCAGATATAAGCTAATTTGGCATTGTGTTTGATCTCACCAGACGCTAAATATATTTCATTCCATGAAATATTTGGTACGGAAATGAGAACGTCTCGAGCTCTGTCACCCACTTGGATGAACACACCTCTCATTGTGTGTTTTAATCCATTTAGTCCATTAGGAACCAAATGCACTGCACATCTGCGCCTTTTTCCTCAGCATTTTGAAAAGCGCGATGAAAGTCTGCAGGAAAATACATTTCCTTTTCTCTCCTGCGCTAATGAAGAGCCTTGAAACCTCATGAACTTCTTGTCTGCTCTCCGTCCTCTCAGAGCTGCTGTCACTGCGCAGGTGGATTCAAACCATCTGTACGATGACTGGCCCTCGACAAAGAGACGAGACATGAACCTCAACTCTGCAGACTCTGCAGAACCAAGTGATGCCTCTGATTGGTGGGAAAATGCAAAAAACATGTTCAAGCACGACAATAACTTGCCTTTACAACTTGTTGCTTTTGGTTCCCACAACGCAACACAAACCATTAGTGTTACTTTTGGTTTCATGCAACTACAGTAACCTGAGAAACAGGAAACAAAAGAGGAACAGACATGTGGGATGCTTTTTAACTGCTCAGAGAGACACCAAATGGGGTGAGGAGGAGACTGACCTTGAACAAACTCAAATGTGCACGCGGCAGTGGCTGGTGTTTCTCTGGAGTTTCACACATCAGGAACAAAGAGGCAGATTCTCAGACGTATTCATAACAACTAAATAACATCGGGAGTCATCGGGTGAGAGGTGATGAGACGTGCGCGGGGGGGTAATGTATAAATTCCCCTGTGGGGATCACGCGCCGAGTTTTTTTATTTCAACATCACGTCATCCGCTTTCTCTCGACTGTCTCTGGTCCTCACAGAAACACGGATGAGGGGATTTGGTCCGACCGGTTCGAATATGCACAGATGAACTCACTCGGTCTGCGTAAGTGTAGCTCCAGATCTTGCCGTTGACCCACGCTCTGGACACCACCCTGTCGTTCTCGTACTCCAGCCGCTCGGACCACTCCCCGCGGTGGATGGCCGACAGCAGCCCGCTGCCCGAGTAGCTGATGTTCACCTCGGTGTACTTGCTGCTGGGGGACCACACCACGGGCCTGCCCAGTGGGTCATACTGGATGTGGAGGGTGAACTTCCTGTGGTCATCGTAAATCTTCCCCACTCGGGTATTCTGATCGAAGTCGATGGACAGCAGGTTCCTGTTGTGAGCCTGAGGGGAATAAAAACCAAGTCCAAAAGTCAGCCACCGACGATTTGCTTTGTAAATCACCATCAGCTCGAAATAAGGCCAGAGACGAGCCAGTCAAAACGAAGCTGCACGAGGAGACGAGCAGCTATTTCATTCGTTGTGTGAACCGGGTCTGAATAACAACAATAACCTGCAGAGGCCTGGGCATTTCCAATCAATTAGCAGGCGACATATAAACTACCTTATTCCATGAAATACTCTATCTGCAAGGTGCACTCTCCGGAGAAGGAGGAGAGGTGTCGCAGACAGAGTGTGATTTGTGGAATGCACAGGCGTCGTTAATCAAACCCCAACGATGGAGCGTGTTGTGTAACAGCAGGATGTAGCACTGTTCAAACTGCTCGGTGCTTTGCTTCGAGAGAGAGAAAGGAAACAGAAGCAGTGACAAGACGAGGGCCAATCGCCCTTTGAAGTGACATTGATTTGTCGCTGCATTTCATATATATGACCTATTCACCCACAGGTCCCTGAGATGGTGGGTTAGCGCTGCGCTCTTCCTCTGTGTGTTTCCGTCGCTGACGCACCATGTCTGTGCATACGTGGTGTTTTGATTCTTTACTTCCTGGTTGGCATGATGTCAGAGTTGACACTTGGGACAAGTTGGTGGAAACATAAAACATCTCGATCACCTTCTATCAGCGTAAGAACATATCCAGAGTGAAGGGTTTCATGTCCCAAACAGATCAGGAGAAACTCATCCATGCTTTCATTTCCAGTGGGCTCGATTACTGTCATGGTTTTCTGACTGGACTCCAAAAAAGAGCATTCCACAGCTGCAGCTCGAGTCCTGAGCAGAACTAAGAGATCAGAGCACATTACTCCAGTTCTGAAGTCTTTGGCTCCCAGTCAGCTTCAGAATCGATTTAAAATTCTGCGACCGGTCTATAAATCACTAAACGGTTTAGGTCAAACGTACATGAATGACATATTAACGGAATACAAACCCAGCAGGGCTCTGAGATCTACTGGCTCAGGTCAGCTGGTGGAGCCCAGAGTCCAGAGTAAACATGGTGAAGCAGCGTTTAGCTGTTCTGCTGCACACAAGTGGAACAAGTTACCAACTGAACTGAGATCAGCCCCAAATGTGAACACTTTTAAATGCAGGCAAAAAATATCTTTGTGTTCATGTGCTTATGACGAAGCTCTTTTAAAGCATTTGACTTTATGTTTGTTTTATTATGCGTATCATGATTTTATGTAAAGCACGTTGAGTTGCCCTGTGTACACAAATAAAGCTGCCTTGCCTTGCCGAAAGGTAGATTAACAACAGACACTTAAAGGTGCAGTGTACGATTTTGATCATTTCTGTCACTTCTATAAACTATTACCTTCTGACATTTTCATATATAAGACTAAGATTATCTTTTATTAATCCCCATGAAGGGGAAATTCAACTATTTGCATGCTAGTTTATTTAATTTTTTTTACATGCTGTGCATTCGGTCATTGACCGACAGATACACACGTATCAAACACAATCTACATTGCATGCACTAGGGGAGGGATGTCAGAGTGAGGGGGGCTGCCACATACCGGCGCACCGAGCAGTTGGGGGTTCGGTGCCTTGCTCAAGGGCACCTCAGCAGAGCCCAGGAGGAGGAGCCGGCACCTCAAAATGAGCCTATTAATGTATATTTACATCGGGAGCGGATCCTCTTTACAGTAGCCCAGAGGGGACGTACTAAACATCCTTTGAGTTTTAACGACAGCTGAAGTCGACCGTAAGTCCTCCTCCAGTCACCGTCCATTCATCTTCACCTCTAGATGTCACCAAATCTTACACACTGCACCTTTAAGGTGTTCATGGCATTTTCCATCTCAATTCTCACTTTGAAGTATCTGTGTCGTGCTTCCAGTGTTTTACCCTGAGCCTGCGTTCGTATGTGCTGTAGTTGGTTTTGCTCTGTTCCTTCCTCTGCCGCCACTCGATCAGACTGGGGGCGTGGTCTCCCGGAAGGCTGATGTTGCAGCGGCTGGCAGTGGGACTGAGTCCTCCCCCGACTCCGCCCGGGAGGAGGGGCTCCGTGCTGAGGGACAGCTCCATCCCGCTCGCCAGCGTCACCAGGAACGACCCGTCTGCGCTGACTCTGTATGAACTCTGAGCATGGTCTGGAAGTTGATCGCACATACGCAGCAACGGAGATGCACACACACACACACACACACACACACACACACAGACGCGCGCACGCGTGGAGATGTGAGTTTGCAGCGACACATGAGAGAAGTGTGAAAAAACACAGGCACAGTTTGAAGAATAAACAGCCTTGAGAAAAATCAATAGGATGCAGCAGCAGATGACATGAATGTACTGAATGCACATCTGGATTCTTTTTTTGTACAACGTGTTTTGTTTGAATTAATTGGACAAATCTCTGTGCCAAGTATTTTATTTTTTTTTTCTTTCCGTTATCTCTGCAAATCTCTGACATTGTATCACACCCACTACTGTATCGCCATGGAAATAATCATTCAATAGAAAGACACAGACAGACGGAGGAGCACAAAGGAAAAGAGAAAGTAAAGCAGGGAATGGGGGGGCTGCTTGGCCCTGACGGGGTTTCACACATTGCAAATGTTTCTCAAAAACAGCACTTTCATTTCTACACCACTCTGAATAGTTTGTGTGCCGGCATGAATTTAAGTCATGTTTGAATCAATGAAAAAAAAAAGAAAAAGAAAAGAATGTAAAATATCCGTAAAACGACTCTAATCATAAAACTTAACACAGCTAATAAAGTGGATAGTATTTTATATTCCCTCCACCATCATATCAAAACGCCTCTGTCTCCATACATAGAGTTTTTGTTGCCTTGCAGGCAAGAAAGGAAACCGATGGAGAGGAGGAGGGGGGGGGGATTCCAAAAGAGGGGATCATTTCAACTCCTCCCTGGCAGCTCTGTCATATTGTCACACTGTGTACATGCTCATGTGCGTGCACATGTATGTGTGTGTGTTGGAGCAGCGTTTCCCTCCCTGCAGTCCTGTCATTGTGACAACTGCTAGAAAGCAATTAAAGGGATGACATGAGAAGAAACTGCTCCCACAAGCGGCTTCTCCACTCCACTCTCATTTTCTCTTCCTCTCATCTCTGCCCTCTTTTCCATTTTTTCCCCTGTCTCCTCTGCTGCGGTTGTTAAGACGTTCGGCGAGGCTCCGTAGCAACCGTCGCTTCTTTTCATAAATAAAAAAAAAAAAAACACAACGCAGGGCCTTTGTTCCGCTGCCCATTATTCTGCTTATGCAACGAGGTCACAAAGGATCCGCGCGTGAATTATTTACAGAAATCGATACATCCGTTTTGTGAAGGTATGAGTCTCCCTGCATCTTCAAGCAGTCGATGAAGGCGAATGAGGGAGGTGCGGGTCACAGTGCACATGACCGGAGGAGAAGAACGGCTGGGTTATTGCAGTTTGTCTCTCATAAATGTTTAAATATTGCTATAACCTTACAATCTGCCATCATCCTACATCCGGGTGTGTTGGTGATGGTTCATCCCCCCCCCCCCCCCCCCCCCCCCCACAAACCCCCCCCCGCCCCCCCCCCCCAGATGAGTCATAAACCGCCCGGCGGCATGTTTGTGGTAAGTAGTTGGGGTCATGGCGAGGCAATAATATTTTCCTGCCTTGTGTGTCAACCTGTGAATAACCCTGACCAACGTGGGGGAGGACAGAAAGACATGCACCATGACGCTGTACCTTGTCTGAACGTGTAGATGGTGTCACTGGCTGACAGGTTAGTGCTGGTGATGAAGTTCTCGCGGTTAGACGCCTCAACCTCCACCCGAGACCAGCGCTCCAGGTTGCCATGGAAACCTCTCACCTCACCCGTGGGTAGGGTGATGTTGGTCACACGGCCCTCGCTGTTGTACCTTAGAGAAAAAAGAAAAAAAAAATAACACACACACACACACACACATATAAACAATTGCACAAACACACTCATCCATGCTCACAATCGCTTTGTTTTTCTCCCTCATACACAAACATCAACAACACGGAGTAAGTGTCAAGTATGATTTATAAGTGTAATTATCCAGCTGTGGAATTTGACTCAGAGACTAGGTTGGCCGTGGTGAATAATTCAGACAGATGTGCTTGTGTGTGTGTGTGTGTGTGTGTGTGTGTGTGTGTGTGTGTGTGTGTGTGTGTGTGAGTGTGTGTGTGTGTGTTTTCCATGAGTGCGAACAAAGTGTTGCGGAAGCATCCCTCAGTGAATCCGTCAGCAGAATTCTGAAGAGATTCCTACAGCGGCAGTGAGGCACTTGTTACCACCAGATGGCACTCACACATCATGCGGCTTATTTGAGTTCTGCCTCATATTCATGCACACACACACACACACACACACACACATATACATATATATGCACACATGTCAATTCTATGTCCAAGTAAAAGACATAAAGCGGAGGATGGATGAAAGAGAGAGTGAAAGACGGAAACACACAAAAAGGAAACGCACAATGAGCACAGAGGGGGTAAAAAACAACAACAACAACTTAACACTTACTCATAAACAGTGGTCCAACTGTTTTCATCACTCTTGGTTGCTAAGAGACCCGTGTTGCCATGGTAAGTGATGTGGGCGATGTCATGGCCTTGGGCTGACACCTTCCTCAGCGTTCCGCTGTTGCTAAGAGACAGCCAGTACACCTGTCCGCCAGGTAGCGCCAGCCACAGGGGGACGCCGTGAGCGTCCCTCCTGACCTGGAGACCGTGGCCGTTGCGGCACGTCATGCCGGACAGCTGACCGTCGGTGCCGTAGGAGAAGTTGTACAGGTAGTGGCCGGTGATCAGGTGTTTGGTGAACATGTGGGAGCCGTTCTGTTGGGGAGAGGACGTGGAAGTCAACGAGACTGCGCTGCGGCAGGTTCATAAATCTGTTTGTTTGTTCAGCTTGTGCGTGAAGTTCCTCCCAGTAAAAGTTCTCGGTAACGAATGGGAAAGTTTGCGATAGATGTGCTTTAGTGTGAACAGCCTGAGACACAGAGCTTGATAAATTACACTTTGTTTGAAAGTCTCCTGATTCCATCTGTCCAAAGCAGTTTAGGTTCTTCGTGTCACTCTGGCAGCTGTTGACACAGAGCTGGCTCACACTTGCGACTATTGCGACTACAAAGGCTTCTCCACCGAGGAAGGATGAACAATCCAGAACTTACAGTATGTTCCCATTTGTAAATCATTTATGAAGCAAGTGATACATTCCTGTCTGCTGTGCGATAAGGATTCTTCAATAACTTCGCAAAAATGGCTCTATTGAGAATTGCATGATAGAATATTCTCTGTGCAACTGAGGATGGCTTCGATATGGCATCGCGCCAAAGACGTAGTTGGAGTTCCAGTTGGCACCTTTATTATTCTGAACATCTAAGACCATGAAGATGTCCCCGAAATTTTGGGGGGTATTTTGGGGGTGAGGAGTGTCTCGTATACTTCACCCAGACAACACGATTCTTCCCAGTATTCCCCTGCTGTTGTGACGGATCTGACCGGAATCTAACCTCTGCGCTCTTCATAGGTGAAATTCAAATTCCAGAAAATACCCAGAACCAGCTCTGATATTTTCAAGCTTATGCCCTATAGGAACTTGTCATGTCGTATCATGTCATGTCATCTTCAACTACCCATCTGGGTCGTCGGGTATTTCTAACAGTCCACATAGGGCCATTGGAGGTATCAGCATGCAGTGACAACGCAGCAGCATCCGAGTGGGATTGGAACCAGTGGCCTTTGCTTCCAAAAGCGGCCGTTCAAACCACTGAGCCTCTGATGCCCCCCAATGGGAACTTGTCTCATAAAAAACATTTGAGGACTAAATGACTTTAGAAGAATGAGTTATTATAATAAGTGCAGTAGAAATGCTCAAAGCACAGAAACACTTATGTCCGGGGAAATAACTTCTTAGCCGTTTGTTATCTGCATTTCACAACAATCCCTGCGTATATTGATTCCATGAATTTTGAAATGTGTTGAGTACATTCTTATCAACCTCTTTTAGCGTTCGCTGAAGAGGAATGGGTGTAAATCATTAATAGTGATCAACCAGTCAAGTCTGAGTGACGGCTTGTTTGAGTAATCTGTAAATTACAGGGCTGAGTCTGAACTTGGAATTGCACTCAATGAATTTCAATTTCCGTACACATTTCCGTACATACCTCGCTCCCATCCTCACTCCACCCCGAACGGATGTAAACAGTTGAGATTTGACACGCTGAGCGGTGCTGAGTACCTGGCTGAAGAGATAGAGCTCCTGGTCCAGTGGGGAGCTGATCTCCACCAGTCCAACTGGGCCGGGCTGCGGCTGGTTGGGGCTGACGGCTCGGATGCGAATGTTTCCCAGGTCGGCAATGTAAAGGGTTCCGTTGGGCGCCACGGCGAGAGAGGAGGGCGCTTTAAGACGGGCGTCGCGGGCGTAGCCTCCATCTCCTGGTGACAGGCGAGAGGAATGCGTTACTTGAATGGGGAGTTACACAACACACTACAAAGAGACCTACAAATCAGTTTTTGGAAGAGGAGCGATGACACAACACACCCCAAAAAATCCCAGCGTGTTGTGGCGTTTATCGGTTTAGCGCAGGACTCGTGACGTGTTGGACGCCGCAGCTTGCCAATGGAGTGGATTTAACCACCTTGATAGTGACCTCGGCCTTATCAGACAGTGGTAGTGGGTGACTGAACGCATTCAGATGTCTTTGGTGGCGCAGCGGGAGAGGGGCCGGGTGAAGCCCTTTAGATGCTGTCAGCAGTAGGGCCCCGGGGCCTCTGATGGGCTTGTGCAGACAGCAGGGTGGCAGTCTATCTCCTGACAGCATGCACATTACGGGTTTTCCTGCGCGCGCCTGCGCGTGCGCGCGCGCTCGTTTCTGTTTGTACTGGCGCGTGTGCGCTCGTACCCACACACGCGCGCACGTTCAAAGACACTGTGTGAGTGTTTATGGCGAGGGGATGGGAACGAAAAGCCTCTGAAGAGTAATCATCTGTTAACAGCAAGACATGATTGAAAATATGCAAAGTACAACCCAAGGAAAAAGGACGGTTACAGCCCATTGGCTCGTGGCACATGCCAGAGAGACTTTGCCTCGTTTTGAACGGAAGAAGAAACTGATTTTTATGAGCAGAATTAAATGATAAAAATCATCTCCTCTGACACTTACAACGCAAGTATGGCCTAACTGTCAAAAGAACATCTGCTTATTTGTTTGGTCCGTTCCCTCTTCCCTTTATTACACTTCAGGTGCCTTCCCATGATCCAGCAGCCAGTTAAAACCTTTAAGCGTCCAGACGAAAGCTCTTTCTCTCACCAGCTGTTATTTGAATGAACTTGAAAGGTTTCTATCGAGCCGGTTCCGTCTGAAATTCAGCTGGAAGTTTATATGAGGAAGGAGCCTCCCTATGAATACAAACACCCCCCCCCCCCCCCCCCCCCCCCCCCCCCCCCCCCCCCCCCCCCCCCCCCCCCCCCC
>JAFBJT010108843.1:54926-67718 GCA_016785325.1 Chascanopsetta lugubris
CCTCACAATAAAACACCCCCCCCCCCCCCCCCCCCCCCCAACACACAACCATTCACAAAGTCCGGCTCGCTTACTCCTCTATTGTGGGATGCGAGATGGCCATTTCCTTCCTGCACATGGTAGTAATCTACGCACGTCATTCCAGAATCTTTTGATTATTTCTCAAGGAGAGGACGAAACAGCCATGTTTAGAGATTAAATCTCCATCTGACTTAAATTATTCAGACAGACTGAAAGGAGGAGGAAACGGTGCGGGAGACAGACAAGAGAGGGTGACATCCTCTCAGGCTCTGTAAATAAAATTACAAGCCAGCAGGGATGCACACACAGCAGGATTTAATCACTCTAAATCAAACGCACTGATAGTTTCAATGCATGTGAAGCTTTGAGAAAGTATTTGTTTGTGTTGCCTTCGAGTACACGCGGGAAACAGGCCAAGGGTGATAGGATCTGAAAACCTACTTAAGTGCAGTTAAACGTTTGTAATGTTATTAGATATAATCCAATACCCGCTCCATCGTCCACTTACAAATCACGTGTGTGTGCGCGCTTGTTTTTGTTGCCTCGAAGTCTTTCTGAGCTCCCCGGTTGAGGTTGAAGGCACATGACCCGTAGTTGGGCCCGAACTGATCATGATTCAAAGTAGAGTGTGTAGGATTTGGTGGCGTGTACTTGTATGTTGCCGCTCACTTGACTCATATTCTGCTTGTCGCCCATCAGCAATAACTCACAGAGGTCCTAACTAAGTGTCAAATGACCTGCTTCAAAGGACAAGCTGAAATAGCTGCTCTCTCCCGCCTGTTTTGGCCCTCTCAGAAAAATGCTCCGCGTTGAGGGTCTGAGCTGCTTAGCCGTAAAGCCCCCCTTCCCCTCCCATCGGCCGATTGCGCTCGTCCAATGGTCTTCATGCTTTGAGTGGCACTCTGAGGCCTCGTCCACACGGAGAGGAGGACGATGTGTTTCACTAGAGAAATACTCCAAAAACAGGGGGGAGGACACGGAGCATGCAAATCAAACTCTTAAGGTGTAAACAAACACGAGAAGAAAAAGACGTTGGAGACGGAGAGGAAGAGGGATTTGCTGACGGTGGTGGAAAAGAATGTGGAGACATGAAAGGAGACGTTTGTGTGGACCGACGACGAGATAGAACTCCTGCTCCAAAACACTGCAAGTCATCCGCCATTGTTGTTGTTGTCGGTGGTGTGTTGGCGCATGCAGGTGAAGGGAGAAACGCGTACTCGGTCCTCCAGATGGATACCGTACATTGCCATCTTGGGTTTTTCCCACTCTGGGACCTGGGTTCAAACAGTGTCGTCTTTGCACCTTGCTTTCGCCGTTCCCACGCGGATGAAACCCCCATTCGATAAGAAACGGATTCGCTAAAACACGTCTCGGTGTGGACGGGGCCTTGGATGCGTGGTGTGCCGTCACTGTGAGAGCATGGGATGTACTGCCAGAGACTGAAGGAGCAGTCCAGCCCAAAATGCTTCTCACAAACACTTTTGGGATATTACCATCATAAATGGATGTCAGCCACAATTTCCTTCCTTCCTGTGAAGTTGGTAACTGGCGCAAAGATGAACCCTGTTGTTTGCAGCCAATTACAGAGAGAGTTTGTGTACTGGAGTTGCTCCACGCTGCTTTGAGGAACCCTGTTGATTGTTAACTGTTACCGGGATGAACCTGGAGCCGAGTGCAGCGGGGGAGGAGAGCTCAGTGGGCTTCTCAGCGGTGGGTGGTAACTATGCTCACTCGTGACGTAGAGAGTGAGGGGATTTTCAAACAGAGCTGTTTCTCTGATCCGTTTCTCTCTCCAAGTCACTGACTTTATGGGTTTTATTTGTGAATGGGAGTCACCATCCACCCCCAGACACACACCTTTGTCAATGAATACCTTAAAAAGAGTCATTGTTCACAAGATGACTCATTTAAAAGTACTCAAGAGAATCTATGGTCGCCTTCAGATAACATTCAAACTCAAAAGGTGTTCAGTTTGTCCTTTCTAGGCTTCTCTAAAAATACTCTTTTATACTTTTAGATCATTAAAACAAGAATTCACACATTTAAGTGATTAAAAACAATCAATTCCATTCGCATTGGTAAATCCAATTCACATAAATCTCAAGCAAAAAACCTCTAAAAGTGCAATGTATAATATTTGGTGGCATCTAGAGGTGAAGTTGGATGTTGTATCCATCACCTCAACCTCACCCTTCTGAAACATGCAGGAGAACCTATAATAGACTTCTGTTGTCATTGATCAGTATGTCCACTCTGTGTTACTATAAAAATATGGTGGCCCAAAGAGGACCCACTCCTCATGTAAATATACATTAATAGGCTCAATTAAGGGTATTGGGAAAGAATAATACATTTAGGTGATTATGAAAATGTCATTATCTAATTGTTTTGTAATATTTTTTTTCTACCTCTACAAGTGAAAAAAAGGAAATGTAAGGAAATGTGCCAGATCTGTGTGTGTGTGTGTGTGTGTGTGTGTGTGTGAGTGACCCACCGGAGAAGCAGTCACAGTTGGGGTCTATTTTACAGTCACAGTCTGTGGGGGCTCCAGAGATGATTGAAATCTCACCATTGGTTGACACCTGTGGAGGATTCAAAAAAAGACAAAATGTCACACACATGAATATACGCACATTTCTGAACACGATCATCGCTGTGGAGAACAAGATCACTGTTGTAGAGAAGACGATGTTCAACAGTGTCCTTTGTTGCGTCTAATCTCGCCAGCAGAAAAGATAATGATGGCATTTCATAAAAACCTGAGCTGAGGGGGGAGACGATTCGTATTAAAAATGAAATGAAAGTGAAATGACAGCTCTGTGTTTAGCCGTGCTCATCCTCCGGTCTTTCAAAATCCAGACATAATAATCATAGTTGCTATCTTAGATGCCTTTTTTAATTTGGAGAAAACACACTGTATCTCATATCTCCAGTGTGTACGACACTTTCTTGTTTGGCTTTGACGACTCATCTTCACAACATTAAAATGGTCTTGGCCTTCCCTGCTGCGCAGAGCTACACACCGAGGCAAAAACTGTTAGAACAACAACTGAATCTTCTGGAATGAAGACGATATTGAATAAGAGTGTCATTGTTAGGTTGAATTTACACTTATCTGTTCTTGACTTTAACATCTCTTCGTCATGGGAGGCCGATCAGCCGTGTGCTTAGTTGAAGTCATTATGTATTTGACTGGCTTAACTTGGGGTCTTGAAGGAATAGCTTGTAACTTTGTGGAAAGTGCTTATTGGATTCCCTGAGTAAGATGAGGTGAGTGATGCCACCCCCGTATCTTAACAGAAACCTTTAAAGGTCAATAATTAAAACACATGGGCTTTTTTTTTTAATCGCTACAAACACTGTGGTGTAGAATAATAGATAAAGTGTTAATTAGTGAGAGTTAGAGGTGACGTTTTGTCTTTTACCACACCAGCTGTTCCCTGTCAGTGTGTCGAGTTCATCTGCACCTGCATTGGTTTCATATTCAACATCTCATACATATTAGATCTTGAAAAGATCCTCCGAGGGCTATAACACGGCTAAAATGTGACTGTGACTATTTATATATTTACATTTTAATCATTTATAAATATATTCCTGTGGGCTTGCCCCTCGTCCACATCTTTCTACCCTCACAGCACCACTTGCAGCTGAGGAGTATTTTACAACTAAGCTCCACCCACAAGATGACAAGTCATTTGGGTTTTTGACATTTCAAATCTCAGATGAACGGACGCAGTTTTTTACCGACTGTCATTCATTTACTTCACACAACATGAGGCTACCGAGTAAAACAACTCATACATTTAGGTGATGAACACTTATTTTGTATCACACCAACAGAAATGGGAATCATTTTCCCTTAATCTTTCACTTTGGTCTCTTAAAAGAACAGCGGCTTCATCATTTTCATAAAACACAAACCTGTTATAGGGAGATTTACACGTCATTGTCACATCACTCTCTTGAAGTCTTTGCTTTAACATTCAAATCAGCTCCCTGTCTTGAATCACATACCAACCATCCACAAGAGATGACTAGCATCTAATTCTCATTACAAACATCAAGGCAGAGCCATGAGAAAAAGAAACAGAAGAAACTAAACGGTGAGAAGTATCTGAGCATATCGGTTATGCTTGCGTTTTTAGTAAGACCTGGACGATGCAGGGCCGATGCAAACCTGACTTTGTTGTCACTGGACAAATGAATCTTTTGTAAAGTGTTGTTGGACTGGAGTTGGGCTGCGCTGAATATTAGATCTTTCAGGTTGTCCAAACATGTTGAGTTTGGTGTGAAATCTCTTGTTTGTCAACATGACTTTTTGGCCTCTGTTTCCTTTTCCCTCATCTTGTATGTGTATAGTTGTGCGCATGGGGAGGCTGAGACCAAAACCTGTATAAATGATAGTGAATTATGCATTGTACCCACAGGGGGAGCACAAGAGGGCGAATCCTGCATTGTGCCACTTTAAGGCAGAGATATTCAGCCACGGTGTTGGCTGCTTGTCTTGCTCAAAATAAACTCTGTATCATATATACAGGTACCAAGGGGAACATGCTTGATATGTATGGGAAAACATAAGATTTGTATTTTGAGGCTGTGTTCATTTAAAGGTACAGTCTGTAAAATGTGGTGATATTTTTGGGTGAAGTTCCATATTGTATACCTCACCCTTCCCATGTGAGCATGCAGGAGAACCTAAGGGAGCACTCTGTTCCCATTCAAGCCCAAAAGATGCCTAGTATGTCCAATATGGGAGACTGCAAAAACATGGCGGCCCTCATAGGGAGGACCCCCTCCTGATGTAAATGTACATTAAAGGGCTCATTTAAGGATAGTGTAAAAAGCAAGTCAGATGTTTATACATTTCTAGAAAAATGTCTGTATACAATTGTTATGTTATCGTATTTCTACTGCTATAAGGGACAAACATTGACTGAAATCGTACACACTGCACCTTTAATTATCTCAGCAAATCAGGCCAAAGTGGTCAAAAATGCTGAGTGACAGCTCATTTATTCCTCTGGGAATTAAAATTTAATCAACCTCCATGGCTAAGCTTGGGAATGACTTATTCTGTGTGTCCTTTATGATTCAGAGGAGCTGCAGATTTGACTTTCAACACAAGGACAACGATGAGTAAAACATGTCCACAAGTCCAAAAGAGGGGGAGAAAATCAAATAACGGCACATCTTTGATTCCAAACCTTTTTCAGAAAATATCGACCACATTTAAAAACCCTGCGATGCATTTGTATCAAACACCCCACAGAGGAACGTAACGTTCTCATTGTTTGCCCTTAACCGCTCAACAGAGCTAATTTAGGATGTAATGATTGGGATGTTAATACACCTCCAACACCCCGACATCATGCATATTCAATAACCCCCCTGCCTCCTCACACGATCCAAAATAAAATTCAACACATACCGGTGATGCATGTGCGGCCCTTGATGTTATGGCCAAGTGTTGCGTAAACATGGGGCAGATTGACGTGCCTGGACCATGAGAACGGCCATGGCAGAGCACCGGCTCTGAGCTCATTGCAGCCAAGGCACGATCACATGGAATAAAGCTGATGATGGTGAACAAACACAGCGACGCCCTGACTCAACCCAACAACACTCGCAGCTGTTGTCAGGCATTTAAGATGAAATGTCTTCCATAGTTTGTGTCACTTTAAAATACACCGTCAGTGTGAACCTGTGGGCGGCTTGTTTCGTCATACTCGTCACTTAAAGGTGCATTGTGTCCGATTACGGCCATTTTTGTCACATCTAAAACGATGACAAAACAATGACATACTGACTTTTTTAGGAATTGATAATCACCTGAATGTTTGTATGTTTCCGTTATCCGTAAATTTGCCAATTAAAGGTCCAGTGTCTAAGGTTTGGTGACATCTATGGGTGAAGTTGCATGTTGTATCCCTCTCCTCACCCTTCCATATTTGAGCATGCGCAAGAACCCATGGTAACCCTCAGTTGTTATTAAAGCTCCAAAGATGCTTTTGACGTCCACTCTGGGCTACTGTAAAAACAAGGCAACCCCCATAGAGAGGACCCGCTAAATATAGATTAAAGGGCTCATTTTGGGGTAATGTGAAAAGAGCGTCATACATTCAAGTGATTATACATTTATAAAATCCTCGGTATATACGTTTTATCTGCAGATAGAAGGGGTATGTACTGACAACTTGCACTCTGCACCTTTAATGTGAAGAGGGTCCCCTCTTCGCGGGCTGCCATGTTGTTATTGTAGCCATGTTGTTTTTGTAATGGACTTACAAAACTTCTTTTGAGTTTTAATGACAACCGAAGTCTACCATAGGTTCTCCTGCATGATCAGAAGGGTGAGGTGATGGATACAACATGCAACTTCACCACTAGATGTCACTCAATCGTACACGCTACATCTTTAATGTTCTGCATCCAATTTAGTTTCTTCATTGTATCTGGATTGGGTCAACCGGTGAGGGTTTTGAATGCACTGAATGCAAATCAGAAAACCCTGAACAAAATCCGCAACACATCATTTATTCTATTTTATGGTTCAGTGTTGCAAAATAGTTTTATTCACTCTCACAGGAAACTCTCCAATTTGCTGCCGAGCACTTTTATAAATTGGAACTTCCATGAATAACTAAAGGCGTATACTCAGAAGCTGCACATTTCCACTTCTGGTTTGACTTTCTGAACGACTGATTCGGAGATACTTGACGAGTACAAGCCCCGAAATATCCAACATGAAATGGGTGTAACAAATATAGCGACAAGAAAATACTATTTTCACCACCATATCCCACATGACTTCACTGAATTCATCAAAAAAAGCATCTGAGGTATTTCATGTTCCTGTCTGCCTCCACATGGACCCAGCGTGGTGCTGCTGACCACAAAGGGACTATTGATTGAATCCAGCAGGCAGTATTTTGGTGGTGCTGCTGTCCAAATGCCGCGAGCTTGTGATAGCATGCTGTTAGCTAATGGAGCTAATGGAGAAAAGAATAAGTATTACTTCCAACAAAACAAAACAAAAAGTCTTTTGTATTATTTTTGGATGCATTAGAGCTTTTGAAGAAGTGTTCTCACCCCCTCTATTTTTCACACTTTACTGTGTTGCGGATTTAATTTGAAAGAAAAAAGAACTACACTGCCTTTATCGACCCACAATAACAAAGCTAAAATATGCTTTAATCCATTTATCAAAATAAAGAAAATATGATAGCTCTCATTTACAACCATTTTAAGACTTCTTAAGAGTGGTACTCTTTGGTTTGAAGGAGCGCTTCGCTGATATTCAACATTATCTCTATCCCTCTGAATTTCTGGTGTGGTGCGGACAACAACAATCTTTAATGTTCTATGTCTATGGGGCTTAGTTTCAAAACCCATTGTTCTTCATCGGTCCTCAGAAGAACTAAAGACTGCCTCCGTGTGATGGAGATGCTGAGCAAACATCTGTCGCTTGCTTACGTTGCAAACGATATTTTCAAGACAATTGTCATCATTTTAACGGGAGCAAGACACTGGTGCTTTCCGCAGAGTGATGGCTGATAGTCGAGCCTGGTGTTTGTACGAGTAAACAGCAGAAGAAGCGGCGAGCGGAGAGTCAGTCCTGTGCCAAGAGGTCGAGGCTGCAGCTGCATTAGCCTCGCAAAAGGATACGGCCGGAGGGGAACCATCCAGTGACGGAGCCGCTGAGAGCAAACACTGACTGCTGGTGCCTTTGATCAAATTGCTCTCCGATGCCAACAGAGACTGAATCATTGTGCAGCCATGAATTTCAGCATGGGCTGTTTTTTGTTGAACGCTGCTGCTGATGCCAAGCCCCGAGGGAGCGAGCGTGTTCCTCCGACAAGTTCACAAAAGATGGCCAGAGAGACCAAGAGGGCAGATGACCAATGAGTGACTAATGCTGTGTTTGTCGTGTAGCACCATGTTTTTCCGCCAACAAGATAATCGCTAAAGGCGAAGATGGGTGATGGATGACAATGCACTTTTTATTCTTTTTTTCGGGTTTTTTTTTTTCTTTTTCTTTTGAAATGATGAGATGGTTTCAAAACAACAGTCATGACATCATGCCCAAAATCTCAGTGCATTGCCTCACCGAGAGATAAAAGAGGACTCGGTTGGTCTGACCACTCCTCTCGCACCACAAGAGGGATGGCGATCACTTGAGAGTTGTTTATGGGCGACAACGACCGAAACGCAGCCGGCGAAAACTGTGGCACGAGCTGTTTAGGCTGGACTCACGCAGCCGAGGTGGCGCTCGATGTAGAACTCACAACCCTTCTTCCATACTGCCAATGTCCAGTATATTTTCACAGGTTGAATTCAAGCAAACATTAATCATGTAGCGTCAGGGTCATCTGTTGTGTTATGGAAGCTGAAGTATACTGAGTCAGAGATACAGTAGATGATCAGGGCTAATAGCTTCCTGATGAATAGCCACTTTCTCTCATGTCTCTCTCCAGACAATAGTGTCTGGCTCCTTGTCGAGTGGGTGCAACAAGGACAGATTCCTTGCTGCTGGTGACGTGCTTGGCATCAGAGGTACAAATATATATTTCCCTCTATCTTTAAAGGTGCAGTGGGTACGATTTGGCGACATGTAGGGGTGAAATTGTACGTTGTGTCACCTCGCCCTTAGCCCTCGGTTGTCATTAAAACTCAGAAGATGTTTAATATGTCCACTCTGAGCCACTGTAAAAACATGGTGGCCCCCCGCAGCGAGGACCCGGCTCCTCAGGTAAAATACAAATGAAATACTAATACTACTAATAATAAATTAATAGGCTCATTTAAGGGTAATGGGGGAAAGATAATATTTTTAGGTGATTATGAAAATGCTAGGATGGAATTGTTTTGTAAAATGACCAATAGAAGTGACAAAAATGTCCAAACTCTCGCACACTGCACCATTCAAAGAACGAATTCAAAAGAGTGATATTTGTCTGAATAAAGTTGGTTCGGATGAAATATATAAATGTGAAATTTCTCAGACACCATTTCAGAAGTGAAGTAAAGTGTGATGATGAATTGGAGGCAGGCCTCTCAGCAGCAGGGACAGGTAGACTGTGAGGGAAGGATGAATGCAGCATGACACATGAGAGGTCCTTGAAGAAAACTGGCTCCCGAGTGCACATGACCTGAGGCTGGGGGCCACGAATCACCTTCCAGCCTGACAAGCACTTGAAGCACAGCCAAGACAATGCTGGACCAGCATAGGGACACGGCTCACTGTCCTTCAGAGGCCCAGCTAAAGCCCAGACTCAAACACAAGAGTGTCAGGGTCCTGAAAAGATGGCAGCTCACAGATTTCCCATCCAAGCTGATGGAGTTGAAGAGGATCTGCCAAAGAAGCATTGGATACACTTTCCGAATCCAGGTGTTCCGAGCTTCCGGAGACCCAAGAAGACTGAGAGCTGTAATAGCAGCGAACGCAGCTCCAACAAAGGACTGCATTTGGAAAGATTTCGGTAACTTTGGTAAGCAGGAGTTTTCTCTTTGGGATTTTGTGAGCATGTGTTCCCTTGTTAGCTGATGATTGGTGGAACGGCAACTTTATCCAGTCAAAATTGAGCACAAAGCCCAATAACGAGAGCAAAAACAAAACAAAAGGTGGCACGCCACGATATGACTTCATGTACGCTGTCAGCCGGGCAGGTGCTAAAAAAGTACCCGGTACCTGGTGCTGATGAAAAACGCAAAAATCTAAGTAGAGTCGGGTCGAGCCGAGCCGAGCGGGTACTGTGGAAAAGGGGCGTGTGTCGCAAGTAGGAGGGTACATTTCTGTCGCTGGCCCAGATGGACTGCTGGTGTCGTTTAGCCTGGAAAATTTGACCAATCAGTGAACACATGTTTATTCTCCCCCACAGATGGGAGCAGCCCCCCTCCCGTTCCCACAGATTTCCATCCACCCTGAGACAGGTTGGGCCATTCAAGGCTATCTAAGTAAAATGGGTCAGGTTTGATACAATGGCTGAGAGGGGACATCCAATTAACCACCAACATGTCTGATGAAGACTCATAACGGCGCTTTAAAAACAGTCATTACATATTCTCCAAAAAAGCACCGACAACTCCCCTCGCAACGTTTGCTGAAACGCTGTCACACATTTGGCCGCTCTGATTGTGGGACCGTCCAATTACGTCGGAGGCATTTGTCTGTGAGCGTTGATAACACCCTTGTAAATCAAATATGAGCTGAGACATTTGAGACCCACTTACAAATGCTAATTGGTCCAGTGATGCCAGGCTAAGTGTCATTTACGATTGTGGCATTTTGTGTTGTTTGTGCATGTAAGAGATGCTTCTTGCGATTATCCACAGAGGGGCAGAAGCAGTTAGTGAGTGAACAGCCGCAGGAACAAAGCCAACAGAGAAACACTTTGGAGGCATCGCTACTCTGTGACTCTATAAAGGGAACCAGCATGATTAACATTTCCTCTACAGATGCATCATCATTGGACTGAAATGCATATAAGCTAGAATTTATACAAAGTAGTGTGTGTGTGTGTGTGTGTGTGTGTGTGTGTGTGTGTGTGTGTGTGTGTGTGTGAGATAATGACCTGCTGGATGCGGTTGATGCGCCGTTCATCCGTCTCTGCGATGAACAAAGTGCCCAGGTGGGAGAGGGCGATGGCTTTGGCAGCTTCCAGGGTGGCACGCACCGCTGCCCGGCTCACCAGGTGATGGTCGATCCCTGGAACCTGGCAGTGGATGGGACGTCCGGCCACAATGCGCACTTGAAGGCTTTCTGACACCTGGAGAAGAACGTTATCGTGCGTTAGGTTTGGTTTGGTTTTTTTGAATAGGAAGAACTATTTGATCAGCTGTTGTTCCCTTTAATTCTTACGTTTTTCTTGTCATATATCGTCTATCTATCTATCTATC
Source organism: Chascanopsetta lugubris (assembly GCA_016785325.1). Classification (NCBI taxonomy): domain Eukaryota; kingdom Metazoa; phylum Chordata; class Actinopteri; order Pleuronectiformes; family Bothidae; genus Chascanopsetta; species Chascanopsetta lugubris. Next base: position 65,847 of record JAFBJT010108843.1, read on the forward strand.
TATCTATCTATCTATCTATCTATCTATCTATCTATCTGTATCTATCTATCTATTGATCTATCTATCTATCTATCTATCTATCTATCTATCTATCTGTATATATCTATCTATTCATTCATCTATCCACTCATCTATCTATCTCACATCTACATATTTATACATCTACTTATATCCACCAAACTTAAAAATTAATTTGTGGACTTTACCTAAAATTCTCGGAGTTTAATTTAGCAGACACTTTTATCCAAAAGGTCATACATCTGAAGGTGGATCGAGAGGCTAGGAATTGAACCCATGACCTAATACAATGAATGCGCCTGCTCGACCATGCAGCTACATCCGCTGCACTTTTTTCCATTCTCAGGATTTTGAGTAGATCACGTTGATGATACATCAGTGTTCTGAGAACTACTTCAGCTACTGACCTCATGTTTACATTCGTATCTCATCCTATAACATGGAGGTAGAATCTAAAATCTATGCTGTTGCCAGCCACCAGGTGATGATAAAAAACCTTCTTTTGCATTGTAGCCTGACTGATCAGCTCATTCGTTTTCTGAGGATACAGCTTTAAAAAAAAAAAAAGTAATTGATAATGGAGAAAATGTTCTCGTACCATTTCCATGAGCAATGAGACCTTGTAGGTTATCTATTTTATAAAACATTCTTTGACCTCTCTTCATCTTGTATGTCTGCAGCACCATTCACTCTGAATGCATTTCAAGTAATAACACTGCAGAGTTATTTCATAACATTTTTTTTCTTTTTTCGCCTCTGTTACATATCGAGCCAGTGTCTGAACATAACCTTGAACAGGAGACATGTTCAGAATTCAGCGACTGACACATTCTCTTCACCTGTAGGACGATGTTATTGTCCAGGATGTACAGAGAGTTATCCAGCGGGTTGATGGCCAGGTCTGTTGGCCACTCCAGACGTACCTACGGAAGAGAGAGAGAGAGCGAGAGAGAGAGACAGAGAGGGAGAGAGAGAGAGAGAGAGAGAGCGCGCGCACGTGCGCGCGTGAGAGAGAGAGAGAGAGAGCGACTGTGATAAGACCAAAAGAACAAGGTGGTGATTGCCCACAAGAGTCAGTTCCAGGTGATACAAATAATATCTCATTTAATAACACAGCATTAGGCCTCCTGACCCTCCCTGCACATGCAAAGGTCAGCAGCGGGCAGGGAGCCCTCCCCCGTGTTTATTCAAGACTCACGCTGCCTCGCCTCGGCAACGGTCCAAATGTCAGCCAATAACCATGATCACCGCCTGCTCAAATAACACACGCTGCCCGCTCACACTGTGGGGGTCAAAGGCAGACAACGCTGCACCGGCACACAGCCACCCACCTCACACACACACACACACACACACACACACACACACACACACACACAACACACAACACACACTCAAACGCTCCAACTGTGAGCTGCGTCGGCTGCGGAGATGAGGCGGTGCGTCTGAGGGATCAGTGCTGTGATTGATGACTCTGAGGATGGATCGGTAAATAAATGGATCATGTTAAATTGCCACTGACATGTCCAATTATAGGCTCTGTCAAATGAGAGAGAAGAGGGCTCACTCTGAAATCCCATTTTAAGAGGTGGGGAGATTCATCAAGCAGGTCTTACCCTGTCCTTAGCAGAAGAGGACACATCAAAATGATCCCGCTCATGATATTGAACTTCGCAGTGATGCCAGACAATAACTTTCACAAGTTCATTCTCTGGTCACTAAGCTTCCTAATTTCAAGTCCAGCAAATGAAAAGAAAGTCTTGCTGGCGAATACATATGTTCTGGTGTTAGCTTCGACAAAATTTGATTTTCTTTATTTTTTTACTCTGACAATCACTTATCTCTCTCTCTCTC
>JAFBJT010108843.1:88945-105312 GCA_016785325.1 Chascanopsetta lugubris
CCTCTGGGGGTGGAGGTGGAGGTGGAGGGTGTGGAGATCAGGGTTGTTGTCATCACTGATACATCACCAGTTTTGACGTGTGTTTACAGTCAACCAGGTTCAGCCCATTGGAGCAACACTCTAAAAAAAATAACAAGGCCTACACTGTAAAAAATGAATACATTCAGGACTTTATGTTTTTCACTTCAATGTCCGTGTGATTTGAGGGGTAACATGAAAATTCATGTTTTCACACAGCTCCAGTTTACACCCATTGGAGCTGCACTCTAAAAAAAAAAAAGAATCCCGCCTACACTGTAAAATATGTTCATGCCACTATAATTAATAGGAATAAGTTCGACAGTTTGATTGAAATAATGTAAGATAGATAAAATTGAAAATGTACAAATGTAAACACGCTAAAGTTATATTCTAAGTAGGATTCTATAAATAAGATTATATTCAAACTAATTACATGAATTCAGCATCAAATAAAACACTTATTTGAACGTGACTCTTTGCACTGAGGTAAAGAAACTGTGTAGATTTCGATATTTACCTGAATCGCAAAGTTTGAACGCACATTAAAGATAAGTGTTGCTGCCGAGTTAGTGTGAACGAATCAAGTAGTTTAAATGTTATTTCATTGAACACAATTGAACTTAAAGTAAAACTTGTGTGAAACACGAATGTTTTATCGTAGATTTATTCCATTTGAACTGTTTGATTTATTAACATTAACCAAATGTCACCCTTTGCATTGAGCTTCTACGATATAATAACACAGACATGAGTTATTGAAATACATGAAGTTGGGTTTTTGGGCATGGTTACTTTTTACAGTGTGCAGCGGATTGAAATATTTTTTTTTACAAAAATTGTCGGATTCAAACTTCAAGAGGCTAAAAGAAATAAAGCAGCACGTTTGCCTCCATGATTCAATCACTGAAATATAAGCTTTAATTGGCTTTTACCACACACACACACACACACACACACACACACACAACTGGCTTATACTGTGCCTCTTTGTATTTGCGGCATGATTATATTAAAAGCACGAGATATAAAGAGAAAATCCTCTTATACTTTTACAGTCGCTTGATAGAATCAGTCCATGTTTTTTGGATTATTGCTGCCGAGGCTCCGTCTGATGAGTGACCTTCCAGACTCTTTTGTTTAAAGGTGCAGTGTGTAGGACTTAGTGGCATCTAGTGGTGAGGAAGTGACAAAGGAGCGCTACCCCCCCCTTCACTTCCAAATATCCACGTCAGCCCTCAGTGGCCTTGAAAAATGTCAAAATATTATATAATGTATAATAATATAATGTCCTTCCTTGGCTCCTGTAGAAGGAGGCGTCACTCTGATTTAAAGATAAAGACCGATTCCAAAGTTTAGTTTCAGAAGTATAATGACACTTTCAAGATTAGTCCAACCCTTTAATCCTGCACACTGCACCTTTAATTTTTAGAGCGCTATTATTTCACGAGGCACCTTGTTGCCACGGCAACTTCTTATGTCCAAATGTCACAGTATAAAGTTACTGCTGTTTGCTGAGTCGTCTTGGACCAAAGTCAAACTTGTAGTAGTTTTATCCTCTAAAAGTTGAATCCTCCTGGTTTCCATGGTAACTTCTTATTAAGAATTATTATTATTTTCTTTTAGAATACATTATATATATATCATATTAAATATATTATGTATAATATTTAAATAGAATCAATATATATATATATGACATTTTAAAGATGTGTTTATTGTATAAAATACATATTAAAATAAATATATAATATAAATGTATCATAATAAGTCATATTATTGTTTGTGTGTTGAAATAATATAGTAAATAAATCCACATTTTTTGGTTCTCATTTAACTTCCTCTAGTGTTTTGAAGTAAATCTACATTTTCAACCAAGTACCTTGACTTGATTTTGCTGTAGTTCGATGCGTAAATAAATGAACGTGGGGACAATAATCGAACGTTTTGGTTTCTGTGTTTCAGGCTCGCGGCCTCGCAGGCGCCGCGCTAACATTCCCGCGGCAGCAGAGCGAGCGAGAGGCGGGGCCACGCACCTGCAGAGCGGCAGACAGGAACAGGCCGGGTCATGGAGGCCATCTGGCTCTACCAGTTCCGCCTCATCGTCATCGGCGACTCCACGGTGGGGAAGTCGTGTCTGATCCGCCGCTTCACCGAGGGCCGCTTCGCCCAGGTGTCGGACCCCACGGTGGGCGTGGACTTCTTCTCCCGCCTGGTGGAGATCGAGCCGGGGAAGAGGATCAAGCTGCAGATCTGGGACACGGCGGGTCAGGAGCGCTTCAGGTGAGAGGAAACAGGAAGTCGGGGGTGTTTTAGCTTCCTGTGGCATTCCGGGGGAATGAGGAATCTGTGGCCGTGGTCTCGATTCGTTTAGAAACTGAAAGGATCGTGTGAGGTATGTGAATTCGACTGTTCGGGAGACGGAGAGATTCCTTGAGCTTTTTTGCTCATTAAAAAAAAAGATTTTTACACAGGAGATCAATAAATGAACTCATTCATCCTAAATGAGGCAAGAGTTAGACATTCATTTGATGGGATACTGCATCCAAAACATAAATAAATAGGTTTGAACAGAACAATTGTGCATTTTTTGTAAATACTGTGGAAACAATGTGGTTTGTGTTTTCAGTTCGTCAAAATTCAAAAACTGCGTTAAATATTAGATCGTGGGTTTTTACATCCGGGAGCAGTTTTTAGCAAAACACACAACCTGAGGCTCCGACAACTGGAATTTCAAGCTGGAAATTATTTGCTAGCCTGAAAGATCCGGTATCTAAACCAGGCCTGAGGCCATGCAGGGTTTTTTTTATGGAATTAAAAGATGAGAACATTTAAAAAAAGATAGAAACAACGTCCACGGCTCGGTCTGTAGGATATAGTAGCCTCTAGTGGTCTAAGTCAGGTTTTGCCTCCCTTGAATATCTCCCTCTCTGACAAAGGGATGACAAAGGCAATAGCGCCCTCTAGTGTGAAAGCAAACTGCAAATACTTGGACAACATTTATACAAAAATATGAAGTCAAAAGTATTTAATTTACTTTTCTAAATATAGTTCCAAAGGGCTTCACAAATATATAGTATATATATAAACACTTAGTCAAAGTGCCCTTTTGCAGAATACTGAACTCTAACATGCTGACCAGAGTCATTCACACACAGTCAGATAAACACAGACACCACACACACACACACACATCTATAATCATCTTGACAGACGGCGACTGGTCTCACCTGTCAGCATGATTACGTCTCCATGGCAACAGTGACACGTCCCTCAGACAGCGAAGGGCAATTTTTGATTTCCTCGTGTCCGCAATGCAAAACACCCCGGGGGCCATTTTGGGGCTGTGAGGAGGAGAAGAGGAAGAGAGAGAGGAAGAAGAAGAGTGTTTCTTACTATTCATCCACCCATCATCTCCCCATTCATCTGTAAACATTGATTTGTGCATAACTATTATTGGATTGTGTGTCACTCCTCCATTCCAGTAAGAAGATGAGTGAATCTTCGACGACTCCTTGTGTCGCGTGTTTGTGTTCAAATGATTCACTCTCCTCCTCCTCCTCGTTCTAATCCTCTATTTATCCCCCCTTCCTCTCTCTTTTCCTGGAACCTTGTCATTTCCCTCCTCCTCTTCCTCCTCCTCTTCCTCGCCTCAGTGAGGATGAGCCTCCTGGTTGTTGCTTGTGTGAACGTGTTGTCGACTCCTGTCAGAGTCTCCTCAGCTCCTCCCTGTCTGACTGCAGTGATGTTATGTAAAATATCGTCCCTGCACTTTCAGGCTCCACTCATGTCAGGGCTCTTTTAAAGGACCATTACGCGCTTTTTAGCGCGGGGGTTCTAAGTTATTTATCGGGAGATAATTGGCGTGTTGGCAGCGCTGGCAGATAAGGGTTGGGCTTTAATTAGAATAGACACTGATGCCATGCAGTCGAATTTGGTTATTTAAAGGACAGGTGGGGCAGATAGTGTTTTTAAAGGTCATTACAACTATGTCTGATTAATGAGGCTGATAACTGGAATTTAAAGTGAGAGCTAGTCACGTGACACCGAGTCAATGAGACAGGGTTGTGTGTGGGCCGTTTAGAGATTCAAAAGGTGTTTAGTTTGTCCATTCTGGGCTACTGTACAAACACGGTGGTCCAACATGGCCGCCCCCGTGGAGAGGAGCTGCTCCTGATGTAAATATAAAGGATTTATTCTAGTGAACACCAGGTAGAGTGAATACAGTAATAATATTTTGGATATGTAGATGTAGATACACAGCTTTCTAAATATCCAAAACATCTGATATCATTCTGAGAACATCTTCTCACTTCACGTGCAGACACAGCTATTTCCAGCCTCGTTCTCAGCTCCTCCCCCTGACGCCTCCCTCTCACTCTTTCTCTCACCTCTTCCTGTCTTCACTTCCTCATGTGTTCATCTTTCCACTCCTCTTCTTCTAATGTGTGACTCTCTATCCTGAGCTCAGAGAGCAGAGCCCATTGAGTTAGCTTAGCTGTGCTAGGCTGAATCACAGCTAAGCTAGCGTTAGCCACGTCTATTTAAACATTGAAACGGTCAAAGTCACTTCATAATACACAGTGTTTCTAGTTTCGTCAACTTCACACATCCACATTCACGCAACACTTCCGTGTTTACCTACCGGTTCTAGTCAAAATGGCCGCCGAGCGCTGTTCAACCGCCTGAGGCTTGCTAAGCTAATGAGGCCCAGGTGCAGGAAGGTAAATACGCAACACAGGAAGTAGAATCGCTAGAGGAAAGGGAACAGGACGTTCAAAATAAAACAGGAAGTATCTCGTTTTAGATGTCAAATAACATAATAAATTCAAACTTTTTCACTGTTCAGTGTAAATGAGTTAGTATATTAATATATTAGCTGTATATCACAGTTTTTTTTTTAAACATAGGTGGTGCAGAAAGGTAAATACACAAATACAGGAAGTAGAATCCCAAAGGGAACAAGAGCAGGACTTTCAAAATAAAACAGGAAGTATATGATTTTTCATGTGAAATACACATATAAATGTAGTACATATAGCTGTACATTTTAATATTAGTTATTTCTAAATTACAGAACATATAGTTTATATATTATTATCACTAATTCAACTATTTAAATTGTTTACAAAGACAAATATAAATAGTTTTAGCTATGGACTTTAAATAATTATTTAGTTATATTATTACCATATTAGTTAGGTTTTAAATGTCCTCTGCAAATCAAAATAAACTTTCATCCTCACTCTAATTCCTGATCCTCTGCAGGTCCATCACCAGAGCTTACTACCGTAACTCTGTGGGCGGGCTCCTGCTCTTCGACATCACCAACCGCCGCTCCTTCCAGAACGTCCACGATTGGCTGGAGGAGGCTCGGAGCCACGTGCAGCCCCACAGCATCGTCTTCCTATTGGTCGGCCACAAGTGCGACCTGGAGGCTCAGCGTCAGGTGTGTGCGACTGACACTTTCAGTGTTATGTAATTTATCCGGTTTAATCAAAGTGTGTTGTTTTAAAAATAAACTATTTGTCCAATTTTAGATCAGTAGGTATTCGGATTAGTGTAGAGCTGTCAGTGTTTGTTTGAAGTAAAAATAACCTCCATATATCTCTGAATTAGACCTTTACTGGATTAAACTCGATCTGAACCTAATAGTACACCGAATAACCAACATCCAATAGAATCATCCTGGATCCGAATCGCATCATTTTACCCAATTTCGTGATTATACGCTCTCTGATTTGAGCATAATCTTGATCACAAACAAACAAACTATTCTCTGTGTAAATAAACCAAACCAAGGCCCAAAGTTTTTTCCATACTTAGTCACAGTTCACTTTGCAATGTGCTGTTTTCTACATCTGCACCGGATTGTAATGCTTTCTTGGTCCAAATCACATTCTACCACAAACTTTCAAAATAATCCGCCCTCTAGTTTTTGCGCAAATGAGTTCACAAACAGACAAATCAAGTTATAGATAAATGGACAGATGGAAAAACGTTGCTTAAAATGTCACAGGTTTCTAACGAGATTTCAAACGTCCAGTTTTGTTCATCTTCTTCGCCACTTTCATGGCGTCTATTTTGACCCTCCAGGTGACCCGCCAGGAGGCGGAGAAGCTGGCGGGCGCGTACGGCATGCGCTACATCGAGACGTCGGCCCGCGACGCCATCAACGTGGAGCACGCCTTCACCGAGCTGACCAGGGACATCTTCGCCCTCGTGCGGTCCGGCGAAATCACCATCCAGGAGGGATGGGAGGGCGTGAAGAGCGGCTTCGTCCCCAACGTGGTGCACTCCTCCGAGGAGGTGACCAAGAGCGACCGCCGCTGTCTCTGCTGATCTGGGAGGCGAGGATTCAGAGGGGGGGGGGGCGGGGCGTGGCTCGACGGACTGAGGCGTCGGCCCCGGTGACGGAAACTGTTTGTCGCCCTCTGTTGCTCTTTCTCCCCAAAACAACAAAAAAAGGGATTGTTTGAATTTAAGAACACCTTGAATACGGGTGGATGACTGAAGGGAAGTGGTGATTTCTAATTCCGTTTTAATGGTCGGACGGAGGATCACAGATTGACTCGTGAGCGCCCCCTTTGGTTCGACTGTCATGGTTTCGTTGCCTCAAATTCTCGACTCATCGCAGTTACCTCCACCACCTCTAATCCCTTCCTCTTCTTCCTCTACGGAACCACACCATCACCTACAGCTCACTTTTATGTTGCTAACCATCCACTGGCGCCACCTTGAGGTCACGTCTGGAATTTTCACGCTCAGCAAAATATGCCACATTCCACTGTCGCAGCCCAGCAAAGGAATTTGGGGATTTTCCTTCCTTTTCTTGTTATTGCTCCGCGGAACCAGGAATGACGACGTGGCTGCAGCTCCAGCTCTGAACACTGGGTGGACGAAACAGGAAGTCATGTGTACATCTGGACGAAGGTGAACTAATCATCAGCCTTTCTAGCCATTTTAACGGTGGAGCTCCTTTTGAGGATTTGAAAAGTGCAAATAATCAAACTGGAAATTATTTATTAAAGAGAAAACACCAAAAAAAAACAACAACAACAACAATAAAAAATAGCACCACGCTATCGTCACGTGCACGTGTCCAGACGGGAGCAGTCGAGCCAAGAACGTCCGATCGGTGGAGTCAGCCCAACGCAGATACAATCACACAGGGACAACGTCAGCGCCATAAGTGGTTTACAGGCGTTTTGGATTTTTACGTGACATCACAATGCGCTGTTATGTTCTGTTTAAAGGTGCAGTGTGCAGGGTTTAGTGGCATCTAGTGGTGAAGTTGAAAAATCTGCTTTTACCACCTGCAGCGAGTTGCAGAGATTGTCACAAAACAAACGTATCAAGCTGACAATTTGACTGATTGTTCAGTTTCCGAATCAATGCAGCGCCCCCTGGTGGCCATTTGATTGTTCTACACATAACATGCGTATTGTCTTTTCTGTTTACATCGTTGTTAATGTTCATTTTGCGGTTAAAGATGCAAAATGGAAGCACAGTTCATATTTTTTTCATCAAACGATCACTGTGTGGGATTAAGTGACATCTAGCGATGAAGTTACTTATTGCAGCTCAACTAAATCCTCCCTTACAATTATGTCGGAGAACCTATGGTAGCCTTTATTTATCATTCCAACACAAAAGTTATTCAGTTTGTCCGTTCAGGGCTACTGCGAAAAAACATGGTGATCCAAAATGGCCGCCACCGTACAGAGGGGAGTCTGAAAATTAAAGGAGCTCATTCCAATGTGTAAATTTACTCTGTAGAAACATTGGTACAATGTTTTTGTTCTTCATTTCTGACAATAGAGACGGAATTATTGTCACCAAAACCTAACGCACTGCACCTTTAAACGTGAATCATACTGGTCCACTGAAATCTTCCCTGACACCGCGATGGTCCACACAACCGTCGGACCCTGTATGAAACGCATGTATCTGTCGGCTGGCGACATCGGTTCCCTGCCTTCGTTGTAATTCCTCTCCCCACAGGAGGGGGCGCTGCAGAGGGATGGAAGCTCCTCCATTCGATGTTTCTCTGAGCTGTACAGACAATGTCACCGTCCTTAACCCTGCCGGGTTTCGAACCTGTGACAGTTCCTCGTCCTCCGCTCTTATAATCTATCTACAAACTGAAATGTACTAAAAAAATAAAATGTGACTGGAAAAATAAACGCCTGCGCTCTTGTCTCTCTCTGTTTAGCGTTGATTCCTCAAGTCGGTACAGTCACACGCTGGTTTAGCAACAAGAGGGAAGACTTAGTAACAAGCCAACTTTAAATTCTTACCTTGTCTGAAGTAGTTCTCTCACGGGTTGGAGCAGACGCAACTTTTCTCAAAATGGCCGACGAAATGAACTGGCCAGAAGCGGTCACAGGTCATGTGACGCGAAAAAAACCTCCGGTTCAGAGTGAAATCACTACTTTAGGCCAAATGTTACTTTCAATTCTACTATTTGCTTTGAAGCAAACAGAAAGAAACAAAAAAACAAATAAAAAAACAATTTCAAATCAGACTCCAAAACGCACCCCTCAGATCAAAGACACGGTAACCATGGCGACCACCAACAGCTGACGGCCATGTTTTAGACTTCACCCTATGAAGTCACCGGAGCCTGAAGACAGGTCCTATTCTACCCGCTACCCTTCCCGCTCTCTGAGAATAAATGATAACAAATACCCTCTGCAGTCTAATTCAACAGTTTCAAAATATCTCACATAATTACACAACTCATTTTAAAATATCATAATTCACAACGACGTTCATGAAAAATCATTTCCAACTGTTTGAACGACCTGCTCTAGTTCTGGTTTTTGGTCGCTAGGTGTCAGCAGAGCCCCCCCATCCTCTTACGACATAGCGACTTGAGGCGTGAGGAAGGAAGGAGCAGCCTCTTTCCAAGATGGCGGCGACCATAGACAACAGCAATGCAGCTCCGGCGGCCAAGAAAAAGCACCTCGGAATCCCCGAAGCGTCGTTCGTGGTGGGTGAAGGCCGAGTCCTGTCACCGCGCCGCGGCTCCACAGCCGGGGCGCGGCCGCCGGGACCGGCTCCTTCTGTGGATGTGGCCGGTTTGGGCGCGTCATGCTAGCTGCGAGCTAACGGCTAATCGTAGTGTGTGTGTGTGTGTGTGTGTGCAGGGCTGGGCTGGGCGGCTACTCACCTCCATCTATGGACATTAGAGAGTGTCTCTGCACCACCTGCTTCCTATTTTAACACATTTAAACGACATGTTAGGACATTTTATCCGCTTTGTTGACCGAATCCATTGTTGACATGTACGATTAGCATTAGCTTCCCTCCGTTTCCTCCTTTCATTTCCTCCCTATTACGTTTATACTGACGTTTGAGTGTGTGGTTTTAGCTTTGTATGATTTTTTTTATCAATGTCACCTCATTAAATATATTAACGTATATTTTAAAGTCATATTTTCTTACATATCTCTTTAGATAGATATATATGTATCGGTTGTTAATAGCTCATAGCGCCACCTTGTGTTTTAAATCATGTAGAGCATCTCTTCAGTGCAGGGATGGGTTCATTTATTCATTTTAAAGGTGCAGCGTGTCAAGTTAAGCCCAAATTATTTCAGTTTCTATTGGTAGAAATAGAAGTTTAAATCAGTATACACACATTTTAATTATATTGATTCATTTGTAATGTGGAATCTTGCTGCTCTTTTCATTTTTTAGGAGGATGTGGACTCTTTCATGCAGCTGCCGGGAAATGACTCGGCAGACGCGGTGCTGAGGAGGTTGGATGAACAGCTGCAGAAATATAAATATATGGAGCTCAACCTGTCCCAGAAGAAACTCCGGTACTTCAGTCCTACATGTTCGGTCTCCTCAGACGTGCCTCCGTTCAAATCCAGTAAGAAATCATATAAACATGCACCGTTTCCTTTTCAGGTTGAAAAACCAGATCCCTCAAATCACAGAGACACTAGAAATCTTACAACACATGCAGAAGAAGAAGGTGGGTGGAGTTGAACTGAACCATCTTTTGAAATACAAAACAAACAAATCAACAAATTGACATATCAAATCCCCCCCCAGGAAACGACAGACGCCATGGACACGCACTTCCTGCTGGCCAACAATGTTTACTGCAAGGCCTCGGTGCCGCCCACCAATAAAGTCTGTCTATGGTTAGGGGTAAGTGGAGCTTAGGCCGGAGCCGGGGGCTTCACATCGGTTATTTCAACCCTAAGAACTAACCACCTTGTCTCCACCTTGAAAGGCTAACGTCATGTTGGAGTACGACATCGACGACGCCCAGGCTCTGCTCGACAAGAACCTCTCCACGGCCTCTCGCAACCTGGAGACGCTCCTGGAGGATCTAGATTTCCTGCGAGACCAGTTCACCACCATCGAAGTCAGTATCCTTCCACCATCGAGCCCGAGGAGGTTTGAGTGTCGGAGCGCTTGAAAGTCTATTTGTATTTATAGGAGTTTAAAGTCTCGCGTACTATACCTTTTGAAATGTGCCTGTGGTTCCTTCACCCGCCGCGCTGCGCAGACATGGCACGAGTCTACAACTGGGACGTGAAGAGGAGGAGCAGAGAAAACGTGAAGTCCGCAGACAAGTCTTAATAACGTCGCCCCCTACTGTTCAAAGTCGTCTTTAGTCGCTTTACAACAAAACAACAACAAACCCCGTGTCCTTAGATTGTTTATGTTCACGTCAGTGTTCGACGCGCAGACGTCAGGTTTGGAAACACGAGCAGGAATTTGCTGTGCGCTCGATTTGAAGCAGCCATGTTGTGGCTCTGCAAACAAATCAAGCGCACCTCGTAATTCGCGTTTAAAAAAAATATATATATAAAAGTAGAAAAATCTGACCTCTGCTGAGTCGAACCTCCTCCACCGCTGTTTCCTCCTGATTTGTTACTTTTTAAAGTATTTTTTCAAGTAAAGAAAATACACAAAGGCACAGAGGCCAGTTTTGTAATTTTTTTAATGGTGTTGCAGTTGTTTTTGCTCGTCATAGCGCCCCCTTCACTTCCTCCTCTCCATCCTCTCCTCTCGCACCCGTCACATGTAGTTTTCTCTCATGGTTGCGAACACTTTTACTTTCAGGATTGTACGTATGTCAGAACCCCAGTTGCCGTTATTGTGCGCGGAATGAGGCGGGTTAGAGTGACCCACAGGTGTCCACCGAATAAAAGGATTTCTGCCTTGTAGCTCTGGTGTTCGGGGTCGTCTCCGTCCTTTCACCTCCGTCTCCTTCCTGCTCTGTGCTGTCTCTGTCTCTGTCTCTGTCCCGTCTGTGTTTACTGGAGCGAAGCAAAGGGAAGAACTTGTGGGCAGTTCTGTTGAATCCGCTCGTGCGTTTTTAGTTTGACTCGTTTCCCGTATATTCACATGGTAAAACGATATACTAAGTTATATCAGGTTAATATATAAAGTATAACTTAATGGTTCAAGTCATAGTTATACTCTTATTATGTATAACTTAATGTGATGAATGACGGTAATCTATGCAGAGTAACATGTAGATATTTAAGTATGGTAATAAACGGTAGAAAGGATTCCGATAAAAAAAAAAAAGGAAAACGTACAAAAAAAATTCTTCGAAATTATATTTATTTGTATTTCCTTTTCCTAATCGGTGCAATTGTTTCATTATGTCCAGTATGTGTATTAAAAATACAGACCTTAAAAGCAACAGTGTACCTTGCACAGGGCAACAGCGCCCTCTGTGGCCACACGTAGTAATGCAGTTGTGTTCAAAGACCCATTCCCTCCGTCCAGAATCATTTCTTTTTTATTTATTTTATTTTTTTAATGTAAGGTCCTAAAAGGTTGCGTAGTATCACTGTTTTGTTAAAAGTACTGACAAAGTTCTCTTCCTCTAAGTCTCGGGGTTGACGGCGGTGACGGCTAGCGCCGCCGCGTTCTTCCCGTCGTCGCTCACCCCCGGGCTGAGGAACGGGAAGATCCGCTCGGAGAACAGACAGCCGGTGAAGCTGTACATGTGCGAGCCGGTGTCCACGTCAAAGAAGGACACCGTGCCCTCCTCGTAATCCACGAACACCCCCACGTTCCGAGGCCTGTCCACCAGGGGGAGCCGCACCGAGGGCGAGTCCAGCGCCCGGTACTCGTCGCCGTTCCTCAGCCGCACCGTCCAGTAGCCGTTCTCCGGCTTGGACGTGATCATCCCCTTCCTGTTGATGGACTCTCTGACCACGCCCAGGTCCCAGAAGGTCTTGGTTCCCACGGCGACCTGAGAACCAGGAAGTCAAAACGAGCCAAGGAAACAACTATTGGTTATTCGAACGCTGCCGTGGCCGTAGCCCCGGGCCGACCTGGAAGTAGAACCTCCCGGACAGGAAGCCGTCCTTCCCCAGGACGCAGATGACGGGGTCGAAGCGTTGGGGGATGTCGGGCACCAGGTGCAGCAGCTCGCCGCGGCCCGCCTGCTTCCCGTCGGCCGACAGGACGATGTTGGGATGAGCCGTGTCCGGGTCCAACACCACGTCAACTACGGGGGAAAGTAGAGCTGCAGCCGTCCGTTGTTTTGTTTTTTTAATCGATGAATCTATTGATTATTTTTTTCTTCGATTCGATTCTTTGAATAGGCGGAGGGGGAAAAGCAGTTACAGCCAAACATGAATTAAAGGTGCAGTGTGTAAGATTGAAGTGTGTGAAGAACTGAAGTCGACCACAGGTTGTCCTGCGTGTTCAGAAGAGTGAGGGAGGGGGAGGGGATGGACAATCAACTTCACCTCTAGAGGTCACCACACCTCACACACTGCACCTTTAAAGGGTGGATTTTTCGATTCAGGAAAATTGTAATGGAATCACTTTTATAATCGAGTGCAGTCGACAAATCGTTTCAGCTCTGGAGGAAACCACGTCAGATAACGGAGCTGCAGTAACAGCGCTCAGCCACTAGAGGAGGCAAAGCCCCTTCATACCTGCGTACTTGTGCATCCTCTTCATCTCTGGAGGAGGAAAGAAAGAATCATGGACTTGCCAACAGGAAGTGGAGACGGAGGATTTGAGCACAGGAGAAGCAGAGCACGTCACCCTCTGTCTTCAGGGCGTCCATCTTGTGCCTCAGGGCGATGTCCGCTCTGGACAGCGCCCTCCTCACCGTCCCCACGCAGAGCTCCGGGTGGACGCCGATCTCCTTCCACCGCCTGGAGGCCGGGGGGGCCGCGAGGGCGGGGAACCTCTGCAGGAAGGAAGAGCGGGAGTTTGAAAGTCCGCCGGCCCGCCGCCTCAAAGTGGCGGACGGACGGACGGCGAGGGCCCACCTGCAGGACGTGCAGGTGGTCCTCGGACGCCTCCAGCGCCCGCAGGTCGGAGCTCCGCCTCCGCAGCTCGTAGACCTCCTGCAGCAGCTCGGCCACCAGCTCCTCCGCCCTCGCCTCCGCCGCCGCCCGCTTCTCCTCCATCTCCGCCGCCGCCTCGGCCCGCCGCTCCTCCAGGGAGCGAATCAGAGACGAGAAGAGGCGGTCGCTCTCCTTCTTCTCCCGCTCGCCGCTCGCCTGCAGGGGGGGAATCGGACGACGGAAAGTATCGTTTATTTATTATTGTTGTTGTTGTTGTTGTTGTTGTTATTAATGGGTTCATTCATGAATGGACTCACGGTGCTGAGCTTCACACAGCTTTTGATCTCCTCCATTTTCTTCAGACGCTCCTGGATCATCACCTGGAACTCCGCCTCCATCTTCTTTATCTGGACCTGTGACGGGTCAGGGAAAGAGTTTCCAGCTGCGATGCACGACGTCACCACTAGGTGTCGGCGCTAAATCCGATGTATGCGATGCAGCTTCATGAGAATACTAATCGTAACAATAATAAAATGATGAATAGAATAATGATAAAAATCATATGATTCAATGATTAAAAACATAACTGAAAATAATGAAAACAATAGAAATGATGACGGTGATAATAATAACAATATAAAAAGTAACGATGATAATCACGAAAATGACAAAAGGATCTAATAATACTACACTATAATAATGGTCAATATTGGAAAAAGAATTTAAATAATAGCACCAACAAAAAAATGTGAATAATCATAAAAATAAGGACAATGGTCAAAACAATAATACACATAAATCTGTGTATGTGTCTTTGCCCAGGTTCTCCCCGACGCACCTTCTTGTTGGCGCTCTCGGCCTCGATGGCGACGGCCCGATGACCCTTGTGCTCGGTCTCGGTGCAGAAGCGACACACACACTTCTGCTCGTCGCGGCAGAACATCTCCAGCAGCCTCTCGTGCCTCTTGCACATCCTGTCCTGCAGGTTCTGCACCGGCTCCATCAGCCGGTGCAGCCGCAGGGCGGCGACCCGCTGGTGCGGCTCCAGGTGCTGCTCGCAGTACGTGGTCAGACACACCAGGCAGGACTTGAGCGCCCTCACATGCAGGGAGGCGGCGGCGCACACGTCGCACACCACCTCGCCCGGCTGGGCCGGGGGCGTGGCCGGGGGCGGGGCCGGGGGCGTGGCCGGGGGCGCCGCGTTCCTGAGGGAGTCGGCCAGCTCCTTGAAGGCCGTGTTGATGCTCATCTCGGGCCGGGGGCTGAAGGCGCGGTCGCAGGTGGGGCACCTGCAGGCCCCCCCGGCCCCCTCGGCCCCCTCCCACGCCCCCTGGATACAGGCCTGGCAGAAGTTATGTCCACAGGGGGTGGTGACCGGGTCGGTGAACACCCGCTGACAGATGGCGCAGTGGAACTGTTTCTGTGGTAACGAGGAGCACGAGGACGCCATTACCTGCGGGACGGAGGAAACAGGAAGTTGAGGTGAGCGGAGGAAGTTCATGCAAACGCACACGAACACAGAGTTTACACGGAAACACGATAGAACTGTGATAAACACTCGTTTTCCTCCTGATTGATCAGCTCTGCATGAAACCGCTCATTGATTGAATCAATTCTACATGAGTCGTGATTTGGTAAAAAAAAAAATAATAATAAGATTATTTTTAAGCACAACATTTGTCTCCTGAACTAAATTCATATAATAAACAAAAACATAAGAAATCTATTAAATACTGAATCGAGGAATAAATAAAAACATACATTGATACGTAAATAGATGAATTAATAAATACATAAATTGATACATAGAAGAATAAATAGATACATAAATGGGTAAATAAATACTTATAAATTCATAAATATGTTAATGAATGAGTGGAGAAATCTTCGGTTTCATATGTCAAATATTGATCATCCCATTTGCATATGGCTGGATTGTCTCTTTATGTGGGAATCGATTCTGCTCTGATACGATCGGACCTGTGAGTCACCGGGAACTCATTCACTTAAACACACAGAGCAGACACACCCAGGCCACACACACACACACACACACACACACACACACACACAGTGGTACCAGGTCACAAGTTGTCACTGTTATTGTACGTTGACATGTACAGTAAATAACTGAACTCTCTTCAGCCGTTCCACCTGAACAAAGATCAAAACTGTGATTGGACAGAAACGCCCTCATTAGCATATCACACAGACATTTCAGCTGAGAGTGTGTGTGTGATTCTGATTGGCTGACTTTGATCACAGACCTTTAACGGAGTGGTTCAGTGGCGCAGAGCTACTTCTACTTTATGACGCGTTTCAAACACAGGGGGCTTTTATTACTTTCATTCATTATTTTAATGACTGTTTATTTTCCCCCCGTGGCTCAAATCACTGGTTCTGCTTCTTCCGCTGAGCTGGAGCAGAACTATCATTTTGATTTGATTTATTTTAGAACATGTTCTCTAGTTCATCGCCCTTTAAGGTTTGTAGTTTTTATTACGTATTAGAACATTGAAACTGCGTTTGACATCAGACAGGAAACAGACCCAGTGATACTCTCTTATAAGCTAAGCACTGCAACTTCATTAGCATCAAGCTAATCCTTGTTTTTGTTTTTTGTTTTTTTTTGTTGTTTTTTTTTTTACTCATAAAAAGCAGAAACATTTGATGACGCGTTCAAATATTGAATGACTGGAACTTTATCATACAAAAAAATATATAAACAACAACAACACGCCACGATGACACTTGATCACGTCTCACATCAAACACAATGTTGTGAAGCTCCGTATTTTCCACAGCGCGCTCGCCCCCGGATCTCTACACCGTTTAAAGAGACTATTGATCACGTTATTGATCACACAGCACTGTCATGTGACACTATGCGCCACCTCCTGTGTACACGGTGCAGTGATGGTACTCACGGCTGCTGGTCGTCTGCTGTCTGACACCCAATGAGTGTGAACACGGTGGAACAGGAAGATCTACCAGTTACTCGTTAGCCCCGCCCCCTCCCAACCACCCCCCCCCCCACCGCACCCTCACCCCCCTTCA
>JAFBJT010108843.1:105510-118133 GCA_016785325.1 Chascanopsetta lugubris
CCGAGGAGGGGCAAGGAGATGAGAAGAGATGGGTTTTCACCTCCCAGCTGTTTTGTACAGGTGTTTTTTCCTTTCCTTTTCTCAGAAAACCCTTTTTGAATTCCATTTACGTTCTTTATTTTTTTCCCATTTTTGTACATTAAAATGCTTCTTGTGAAGAAGGATGATGTTGACTGTCTGTCATTACACCTTTGTTGACTGGGCTGTTTGTTTTCCAGTCACACTTTTTTTTTTTTTCAAGACAAGTCAATAAAGTGGCTTCAACTGAAAATGTTTTAATGTGACGGGGGGAACATGGGGGGGGGTAATTAAATGCTGTGGATAAAAAAATCAAAGTTAACATAACTGGATGAAAGGAAAAACAAACTATGGCCCTGAAATACATCATAGGAAGTCTGAATTATTTATTGAGTCTATTGTTCTGCTATCCATTATAGGTAAGTAACATGAATCTGATTTTGTGGTGCGTTGAGTGTTTGTAACTGGTGTATTAATTGCTCTTCAGAACGTGTACATGGAACAGGTATTACAGTAAGGATGAATGAGGGCATCTATGACTGAAGACCCATCACTTCATCTCGGTTCTGACCGTTCTGTGGTCGTTGGCCTTTGCGGATCATTTCGCGATGAACTTAGTGAGATCGTTGTTGCACTAGAAATCCAGCAAAGGGTGCTCGTCAGCTGCTCTTGGGAGTGTTTCATTGGAACTGAATTGATGATGCATCGACTCAAAAACAGGAATTTACTGTATTACCTGAGTATGGTATTAGAATTTACAATTCTACAATTCACCCAGCGGGCACTTTTGTCCGAAGTCACGTACAACACAAAGCAAAGACGTAGACAGGAGGGACAGGACAGGTGATGCAGACTTTTTTTATTTAATAGATATAAATATGAAAGATAACATCACAGTCTCATCACTTTCACTTGAAATTTACACAAGGTATCTTTTAATCCTGAATCCTAACGGATGAACTGATGTTGTGGCTGATGAAGCGCCATCTACAGTTCCTTGCATATGAATAGGATTATTATGTAAGTATCCCTGCAGTGATTGGCTGATCTTTTTGATACCGCCCTGAATTACCACCACTGGGATGTATCTCATAGCTGCCACTCAGCCTCATCCACACAGACGAGTGGAGGTGAGTCCGCCATAGTTCTTTATCTCGGGGGACGTTTCCTCTCACGCGACAGGCAAGTACGAAGTCCGCGACTCGGGTCTCAAGACGCCACCGTATCATATCCGTCTTTTCAACCGATACGCATCGTTTCTTTGACACTGACGCTGCAGCTCCCATAAATCGCCGGCGGCAACAATGGCGGACCACAGAGTGGCGTTCAAAGTGCATGCGCTTTGTCTTCTTCTCTGTGCCTGGTCTTTCCCCTTGGGAGCGTCACAGCGCCACCCACTGGCCTCTCCGCCGGGACCGTGTCTGAGCCTCATACTCCTGTGTTTTCCCGTTGTCTTCAACACCCCCGTTTGTGCCCGTCCCCTGAACCCCCCCGGGTGCGAACAGGAAGTGAATGAGCATCTAAACATGTCGACCTCGGGTAACTTCATGTATTTCGGCTATGGGAGCAATTTGTTGAAGGAGCGGTTACAGCTGGCGAATCCCTCCGCGACGTTCCTCACCAAAGGCCGGGTAAAGGTAAAGACTCCGTCCACCTTCTTTGTATTTTCCTTCTCTTTTCGCGTCTCATCTGAATATACGAATATACTCATTGAGTGAAATTTCAAATCTCCATCGTCAACATTTATCCGACGGTACGTGAACGCAGCATTGACCGTTTCACCATCATTGTTGCTACTATGGGTTTCCACCACTTTCCACCTGCCTGTCAACAACTGTAGCAGAGCTGTTGACACAGTACAAGTGTTGCCTCCAGTGTGTTTCCACTCTGTCGGTTTGGAGACTGAGGCTTAATAACGTGTGTCATCACTGCCAGTCTGTCTATAATAAACTGCCTCAACTGAAAGGGAAACATGTCTAAATTGTTGATGATAACAAACGTATATGAAATGTTTCAAATGTATCATTACTGACATAGTGGGATAGATTCCCCCCAAAAAAGCAATGTCAATCAGAATGTGCTGAGTGTCATGGAGAAGGTGAACAATGTCAAATCAATTCTTCAATCTAAAATACACATGGGTTCTTAAAACACAGACAGTTGCTGCCACTAATGAGTTACAGAGTTATTGTCAAAATGATTGACAGGTCCAATGTGTGTGTGTGTGTGGACTGAGCAGCTGCCGAGCTGTGTCACCATTGTCATTTTGCGGAGTCATGTGACCGAGCACCGAAAGCTGATTGTGCTTTTTTTGTTGGTGTTGGTTGGTTTACCAATCAACATCTCTGTGAAGAGAGTTGTGATTATGTAATGATTTGTCAGAATTAAACACTGTGTGTCGGCAGTAAAATCCTTAAAACATAGATCACAAACTCAAACACAAAACTCAGTGTAAATGCCAGAATGTTTGTTTTGTTCCACTTTAAGTATAAACTGGGATAAAAGATGACAAAGGGAACGAGGTCTTTGAGGTATTAAAGTGTCACTTTGGTAAATTGAGCCGGTTTTAGTACTGATGATGGTTAAGTAATCAGATGTTGGCCATTGTAGTGCTGTTTGGACCCCCCCCCCCCCATCCACTGAACCAGCTGTAACAACAAGGCTTTACAGAACCCAGCCAAACAATATAAACAGCATCTACACTGGAATAAAAGTCTGTGTTTGTGTGTGTGTGTGTGTGTGTGTGTGCAGGACTATAAGTTGGACTTTGGGCTGTGGGAGAAACACGTGGACAACGCTTGGCATGGAGGTGTGGCCACCATCAACACCTCTCCTGGCGCTGAGGTGTGGGGGGTGATCTGGGCGATGAGCAAAGACAACTTGTTGACCCTCGACAAGTGAGACACACACACACACACACACACACACACACACACACACACACAGCGGTCACATCAGTTGATATTTGTCGTCATGAGTGTCGCGGTATTGTTCCCCTCAGTCAGGAAGGAGTGAACAAGGGGATGTACTCTCCGATGGATGTTTCTGTGGAAACGGAGGGCGGCACCATCCTCTGCAGGACGTACAAGATGAACAACTTCCACGCCTGCCCCCCCTCCCCTCAGTACAAGCAGGTGTGCTCACTAATCACACACTGAGTGCATCACACATGTGACTTGAGCTGCTTCCACACCTCCATTCCTCCAGTTTTGTCTGGAGGGGCCGAATGAGCAAATGTCTTTTTTTCCTGCCAGGAAAATAGTGCTGACGTGACACTAATCCGGTCTTTTTTTTTTGCTGCGAGGGAACAAACAAACCCACTAATCAATTTGGATGTTTATTTGTGTCACTGCAATATGCGTCACTTACATGGGATATGTAAGTCTTACGCAACATGGACGTCAACATTTTCGGCGTCGGCTTGAAGCAGTAGTGAGGCAGGGGTGCTAGCAATAGCGGATGAACCTGCTCAAGCTAGCCATGTAGCTGTCCTTTTCAAAGTGTGCACCTATGAGACGCCGTCACCTTTGACAGACTATGTGATTGGAGAGCTTTTGGTGATGAGGGCAGACACCAGTGTTGATCTCATGTAAACGAAAAACATGATTTCAACAGTGGAAACCGCTCCAGATGTCTTCAGCAGGTTGAGATAATCTGCTGCTGTCTTTCGTGTGTGTGTGTGTGTGTGTGTGTGTTTTAAGGTGGTGTGTTTGGGCGCGGAGCAGAACGGCCTCCCAGAGGAGTACAGGAAGAGGCTGGAGGTGATAGAAACCAACAACTACAGCGGCCCCTCCATCCTCGATCAAATCAGAACAGCTGGGAAATGAAATCTCACCGTTTCACTCTTGTAAATACTTTTTTTTTAATATAGTTCAATAGTTGTGACAACATACTGTGACCAGAAAACACAACAGAGTGTATGAGGGTGGATCTTGTGTTGTGAAGATCCTTTCATCACGCGTCTTGTGTTTTCATCCACATCCGACTGTTTCCATCATGACTCATATCAAAGTCGTGTTGTTGTGATGACGACGGAGGAATGTGGAGAGAGTGAGTAGATTAAAAAATTTTTTAGGTCAAGTCTGATACATGGACGTGTTGGAAGCACATGCTGTTCCATACAGTAGCCCTTCATGTTTCATCTTTCTGGGATGTACTGTCTCCACTGTGTGCAGACAAGTGGAGCTGTGTGGAGGCTGAAAACTTTATTTAAACTGTCTCAGGGGAGTAATAAACATACTCTAACATTTCACTGCTGTTGGCCCTCTTATTGTTCTGCCTCTATCATGACTCATTCTTACATGACCGTGGAGGGGCTGCATCAGGGGGAATGCACCCCCCCATTACCTTTTAAAGTTTTAAAATTCTGAGCAACTGTAAAAAAAAAAAAAAATAGACAAATAGTATTAGGGTAAATGTGTCTAAATCTTACATATTGCACCTTTAAAAGTGACCGACGGTGTGATTTTCCAGATCACACGTTAACAAAGAATACATTACAGGGCTCAACGACGTCTTGAGTAAGAATAATATTTATTTTCAACAAATACAAAACAAAGTGTGATGAAGGATCCATGTAAAAAGAAGCCACTTTATTTTGTACAACACAGTGGTCATTGGACAGAACAAGAAGTTTGACCTCTCCCAACATGTTTAGAATTTTAGAAAATTCAAGTTAAAAAAAACAAAACAAACGGGGGGAAACATGTATGTGGTGAAAGAATCATCATCCGCGTAGAGATGTTCTACTTTCTGCTCGTGTAGTTTATCTCTGGGGTCGACTTCGTCACAAATGGCACAAATCATAATTTCACCAGTCAATGATGATAACAACCATGTTTTAATTAATTCTGGGAATCAAGGAAGTTCACAACTCAACAAGGTCTCGCTCTTAATTTGGTTTCAAAAACCGGAAAATCCATCGAGAGTATTCGTGGGATCTGGTGGGAAAAACAAAACCCTCCCTTGAACCGTCGAAACATAAGGAGGAACACCACCGTGTGTAAAACAAAGCAAAACAAGCCGCGTGACTAAAATAGGTCCGATATGGTACACAAAAAAAAAATAAGAAAAGAAACAAATAATTAAAGCATTTATATTAGTCGATGAGAACTGTTTCTCTCACGTTTGTAAAGGGCTTTAAATAAAGGGTGAGAAACTAAAAGCAGCTACTAGGCACAAAGTCAGTGCTCATGTTGAAGTCAGTAGGTTGAATGAGACGTTGAAAACCAGGTAAATACTGCTGCAGCTCGGCATTCTGCACCATAATACGTCAGTATCTTCATTACGCTAGTATATCATAGAATATATATGTATCAGGGCGCGTCACAACATGACCGGCTGTTGATGTGGTGGGTCGTTACGAGCCACTGACGACATACTGGAGTCAAACGAAGCGCTATAAATGAAGGCTACACGAAGTCAAAACCACCGGTGACTGTCAACACAAAAAGGCCATCGTTTTCGTTGCCGTCGGGAGTCTCTGACCTCATTCTATGGGCTCCGCCTCCTTTGCGGCGTGCGCGCTCGCGTCCATCGGTTCCGCCGCGCCCCTGCCGCTCGCAGCCTCCGCCGCCTCGGCCAGCCGCGTCTCCGGGATGGCCAGGTTGTGCTTGAGCTTCCTCAGCTCGGTCATGTTGAAGCCCAGGAGGACGTTGGTTCTCCTCCTCTTGAGGCTCTTCATGCACTTGCTCCGCCTCTTGCTGAACAGCGCCACCAGCTCCGCCTTGGTGAGCGACAGCCTCTTGCACAGCTCCTCCGTCTCGGTCCTGGTGGCGTACGGGTTCAGGTTGAAGTACTTGGCCACGAAGTCCCTGCGCTCGTCCTCGTCGCGCCGCACCACGGTGGGGGGCTCCAGGACCAGCTTCACCTTGGGCTCTTTCGGCACCTCGGGCTCCGGCGGCGGCGGCGGCATCATCTTCTCCTGCTCCTTCTTCCGCCGTATGGCCACCTTCTCCTCTCGCTCCCGCTTGTTGGCCTCCATGACGTGCTTCAGCATTTCCTCCAGCCGCTTCTTGGACAGCCGCTCCGCTTCCGATTCCGTGGGCGCCGGTTTGATCGCCCGGGTCGGCGTCACGGGCAAGGGCGCCTGTTTCAGGGTCATCCCTTGTGGCACTTGGAGGAAGTAGAGGCCGGACGGCTGAATGATCTGCTGGGCCGGTCTGACGGGCTGCGGCTGCGGCTGCGGCTGGGGCTGCGGCTGAGGCTGAGGCTGCGGCTGCTGCTGAGGCTGCGGCTGCGGCTGAGGCTGCGGCTGAGGCTGCGGCTGCGGCGCCGCTGGTGGTTTGGGCGCCTGTGCGGGTTTGGGTGAGCAGCGGCAGCGCTGGATGTGGATCATCACCGCCTGCTGCGTGACCTTGCCCGTGTACACCCCGTTGCAGTATATGCACTTGAAAGCCTCGGTCTTGAGGATGGCGTGGATGGTGGGCGCTACAAAGTGTTTCTGCTTCAGGTGCTGCAGGTGTTTGGGCTCGTTGGGGAACTGTTCGTCACAGAAGGGACAGTACAGGCTGTTGACTTTCACCGGCGGCGAGCAGACCTCCGCCTGGCTGCTGGGCTGCAGCTTGAAGTAGATCAGGTCCATCGTGCTCGTGACCAGGGCGAGGTTGACCTCCCCGTCGCCGAGCACCTCTTTGGGCGCGGTGGTCTGAACGTCGAAGTACGGGAAGAGGATTTCGCCCGCCCCCCGCGAGTAGACCCGGTACTTCTGCCTCAGGAAGTCGCAGTAGGCCTTGGTGGAGGGATTGTGCTGCTTCACGTGGTCGGCGAGCTGCTTGATCGAGAAGAACAAGGCGGAGCAGTACAAACAGTTCAGGCCGTGCAGCAGGTGCTGGAAGAGGCTCTTCTCCGACAGGAGGATCTTGCACGTCAGACACTTGACCGTCTTGTCGGGCATTTTCTTGAGGAAGGCCGCCCGCGCCGCCAAGCTCTCCGACTTGCTCGCGGCGGTTTTGTTCTGATGCGCCACCTCGGTGTGGATGTCGAACACATTGGAGGGGAACAGTTCATTGCAGAGTGGACACGTGATCCACTTCTTGGCCTGTGTTACGGAGTTGCTGCCCTGCTCCACCGCCTTGAGGGGCGTGCTTGTGCTCTGCGAGACGGGCATGGCCCCGTGCAGCGGCGCGAAGGTGTACGTGGGCATGCCGTTCACCCGGTTGCCCGTGGGGATCAGGTGATTGAGCAGGGACTGCGACGTGAGCATGGTGCCCTGCAGGTTGATCTGGTTGGCCGGCGCGGTGGGCGCAGCTTGCGCGACCACGGCGGGCTTGGGTGCGGCCCCGGCTCCGGCCACCGCGTTGGCCTGCACTCCCGCGGGGACCAGGATCTGTTGTGCTTTCGGAGGCTGCGGCGGCGCCGGGGCGGCGGACGCCTGGGCCAGGACCACGGGAGCCTGTTTCAGGGACACGTTGGACATGGTGGGAAGCTGCAGCACGGACTGTCCTTGGGATAAAGCGCTCCGCAGAGCTATCGTGGCGCCGGGCTGGAGCAGACCCTTGGCCTCGGCACTGGCTAGCTGCACCAGCGCCGACGCCTGAGGGGGCAGGAACGCCTGGTTGCCTCCGGGAGTGCAGATGAGCGTGGCGCTGTTCGTGGTCCCGGGTATCTGCTGTAGCGCCACCACAGTCCCGGACGGTTGGCCGTTGGCCGGGAGAACCAGGGATTTACTGTTGATTATTTGCGCCTGCTGTATTTTGGGAGCGATACTCGGGAATGTCACGAACAAACCGTTGCCGTTGGGCGTCGGTTTGATGGTGTAGTTCTTGTTCTCGTGGATCAGGCACTGCACCTGCGTGCTGACCGCGTAATGCGCCGGCTCCACCAGCATGTGGTGCAACATCTGGTCGAGATTGCCAATGTTCAGCTTGCACACTTTGCAGCAGTAGACCTTCACGGTCGAGCCCCCCTGGGCGTTGTATCGGTAACCCACGTACTGGTCCGCCAAACCCTCCAGGTGCTTGAGGATGATGTGCTTCTTCATGGCGAAAATCGAGGAGTTGGGAAATCCGCACCTTCGACACTGGTACTTCTCGTTTCCTCGATGCGTCTGTCCGGCCAGGTCCCTCTGGACGGGCGGCTGGGCGACGGGCTTGGAGTGGAAGAGGAGCATGTGCCTCTTGACGACCTTGGGGTGGCCGATGAAGACGCACTGCGAACACGGCGACAGGGCGCAGAAGGACTGCACGTATCCGTGGCAGCGGGAGACGTGGCTCCTGAAGTTGTAGATGTTCTGTGACGAGTACCTGCAGAGGTTGCAGCACAGCGAGCGGGAGCGATACTGCCACTGAACAGAGAGAGAGGGGGGGGGGGGGGGGGTGGGATTTTGGGATTAGGATTATTATGACTCCATCGTGCGGAATCTTTTTTTTTTTAGATTAGCGATGAAAAGTTTCCTATTCACCTTCTTGTGGCGTTTGGCGCCGTATCCATCGGTCATATCAACCCACTCCGTTTCCTGAAAGGCCTCCTCTTCATCCGAGTCACTCTCCTCTTTTTTTTCATTGAGATCCTGACAAGTAAACAACACAAACAAACTATTCCACGAGTGGACACAACAAACACTTGGAATAAACTAGGTTTTCTTACGCATGAGGAAGGGGACAGAGTATAAAGCTACCGCACGGTACTTCTCCACTGGGTGTCAATAAATCCTACATACTGCACCTTTTACAAAGACAGGTACAGTACGTACAAAGATGTTTCACTCAAACTAAGATTGGCTTCCTTTCCAAACATGGAATATTTTTACATTAGTATATTTTGTTATGTTTGCCTTTTACCCTCCGACATAATGACCTCATCCCAAACCACCCATCCTCAATCAGGAGGATGGGGATTGGCCACTTAACCATCCCCCAAAGCCCCAATTTAATGGTTGCCATGGAGATGTCACATCACCATCTGCACAAAGACTCTTGAGTATTGTCGTAACGCCAAAACACGGTGACATCATTTGGGGGATTTGTTTCCTGTGAAAGAGATTTGATCATTTTGCACAGGGTCATGAATTTCATTATATAAATGTCTAAATCCACAGTGACATCATCACTACTGTTTTTTTCTATCTATAATATATATAATATTTATCTCATGTCTGTAGTCTTGTGGGAGATCTTGAAATGCGCCTTTTAGAAAAAAAAGAGACTTACTATTAAACAGAAAGATCTATACCATGCTGCTATTGCATGAATCCAGTACCATAACGAATCCGACACCGGACGCGACATCAAATCACCCAACTCCCTCGTCCTGTTGCCATAACAACCTCAGACAAAAAACCCTACGGAAACTCAATCTGAATTTGCATTATTTCAGATCCCCGTCATTACATAAAAAAAAATTAATTTAAGACTTTACTACTAAAACTATATAGATTTCATGAGGCGGTTTGATTGGATGAGAGTTATTAGTATTAATATCAAATAAAAGAAATCAGTAGAGACAGAACGTGACTGGTTTAGTGTTGTTATTTACACCGCATAGATCCAATGTAAGTTCTGACCAAGACTTTGATGCCATTATTTATCTATGAAAGAATAAACAACACAAACAATAAGTACGGACCTTCAGCAGGTTCTGACAATCCTCCAGGCCAAACTCCGACAGGACGTTCTTCACGGCTTTCCGGGCCTTTCGGATCCTCTCCACGTTTCCCACTGGAACCTGATACATGATGACTCAGGCCTGATCAAAGACACAAGCATTAACACGCGAGTGTTACATTTCTTACTATATTTGTAATCAATGCATCTAACTAGCTTTCATTTTGTAACGTTGCTGCAGACACAGAAAGGCGATGGATAGCTGAAGCAGAATGATACAGGAAGTGGCAGAAAAGTGTAAACAATACTTATTCACATACATCAAATTCTAACCCATGATGATCAAGATGTGCCATTTAATGAAGTCGTTCAACAAACAAAACAAAGATAAGATACAATTACTGGGTGATATCTGAATATGACTCAGCATCATTAAGTAGGACAATAACAAATATCATTTAATACAAAAAGCTAATTTCCCTTGTTTGATGTTCCTGATGATTCATCAAAAAGATAGAAACAAGACACATAGATAGATGTGGTGATTATGAATGTATTGATGTCTGGATAAATGTGTAGAACTACACACGCTACACGTATAAATACCCTCAAAAGTTCCATCCCATAATGAAATAACTTGTACATGTGATACCTCTGTTAGTCACCATCATGACATAGTAACATCATAAACCACATCATGGAGCTGTGCTCCTCACTCTAAGAACCACAACGCGTGTGTACAGACCATAATAACACGGCCGTTATTACAGTGTAACCGGCAGAGTTCACCTCGAGCCTCTGCATCACAGTAACAACACATGTCAACTTTGAGTCAGACATGCTATGCTAACACTGCTCTGTGTGTGTGTGTGTGTGTGTATGTGTGTGTGTGTGTGTGTGTGTTGGCCACATTGGGGTCATCCCAGCAGCCGGCAGGAGGCGGCAGCAGCGCCGGGTCGGTGCTCAGCTCCACGCCGCCTCCCCCTCAGCCCCCCTCGGTTATTTACCTCGTCTACTCCCGCGGTAACGTTCAGCTCCGGTGATGGTCTCCACTTCCACCGGCCCACTACTGTGTATGTGTGTGTGTGTGAGTGTGTGTGTGTGTGTGTGTCGACAAGCCGTGTCCGCTGTCAGCGCCGCACACACACACACTCATCCGAGCAGCATCCTCCGTACACACACACACACACACACACACACATACACACACTCTCTCTCACATACACACACACTCACTCCTCCTCGGCCACGATCCGGAATCAAAGCCCGTGTTTCCGAACCCGTCGCGTCAATCCCTTAACACCGCTCCCGCTTTTTTGTCCCTTTCTTCCTCTATTCAGCTAAAAAATATGGCGCACAAGTTCAGGATCTGACGTAGCCCGAGCTCATTTGCATATAGCCCAAACTGACCAATGGGAGGCGCCCCAGCCTAAAGGGAAATAACTTTTTATCCCTCCACCACGGCTGTAATCCGCCCACTCCGGGTGTCCAGGTGATGTAATCCTGCCCCCACTCCGTGTCTGTCACCTGATGATTGACCTCTTAATTGAATTTTTGGGTCCAACAACTCATAGCTAGTCCAGGGGGCGTGGCCACAGAGGACCCCGGTGGTCGTCACGTGGTACATGTGTGGGACAAGCCAATGGGCTGTCGAGTAACTGAGCTAAATGGGCGTGTCCTTTATGTGTGATGTCATATCATGCCATTTTGTTAGCCTATAGCATCCAGCCACCATTTTGATAGGAGAGGGAGAGGAACTGAAGAGTTAGGAGTGAATGGGTTAGCATAGTGGTGAAAGTTGGAACTTTTTGATATTTTTTTAATTATTGTGGAAAATGAAATAGCTATTGCCCTTCAATCATTTACAATTGAAGTCAAACTTAATGTCGGATGTTTACACTTTTGGTGACATTTTAAATAATCAATTACATATTCGGCCTCGGCACCTGACATCCAACATGTACAAAACCGTGGCAACACGAAAGATTGAAAACTTAATCAGATGCATAAAAAGGAAACATAATTGTGATCAATCCAAAGCTTCCACGAGATGCGATAGTACTTTACACGTTACGAACTTATTTATTTGGAACCACATATTTATAGCTATGTACTTGTGTCAGACCAAAGTGACCATTTATCATCTGTCAACTTTTCAAAGGTTTTATCGAAATCCAACAACATGATGAAAAATAGTCCCGTGGAATGTTGCGTAAACTAACATTTAATTACCACTCGATTAATTTGAGCACATGTCGTGCCCTCAGGTCAGGCCAGAGGGCACGTCCCACCTTTGGGTCACATCCCATCCCATCCCAGTGTCACCTTTGGGTCACATCCCAATGGTGAGACGGGGTATGATCCCATCATTTCCGAGTCCACGCATCAAACCAAACAAGGGCTATCCAATTAAACCAATCAGAGACGCACCAATGAGAATCAACAACACTGAGTGTATTCATGTCCTGTCACCATTAAACTGACCGTGAATCAAACGCACCTCGGTCATGCAACTGGGACTCGTTCTGCTGAGTCGGTGCTTTGTCTCAGAAGATGAATTGTCGAACGATCTGATACCTCATTATTCCCTAAGTATTCATTATGATCCACTCTGCTTTAAACTCAACAGGACATCACACTGTGACGTTGCACGAATGCGAAGAGAGCAATTGTGACTTGTGCGAGATCAATGGCAATAGTGAGGATATCTCCAGAGGATTGGTGAAGTGGTAACAGGACTTTTATTTATTTATTTATCTTTTATCTTTTACAGCTATTGATGAAATACATTTAGAGAACAGTGTGCAGGAGTTAGTGACGTCTGGTGGTGACATTGCATGGTGCAGCTGGATACCCCTTGACTCACCTTACCCTTCCTCTCTCCATGCATGGAGAACCAGCATTGGCCATTAGTTTTCATCAAAACTCAAAAGGAGGTGTTTGTCCATTCTGTTGTAGTGTTAACTGAAACGCATATAAAAACATCAATTGTTTTTAGATTTGATCTCTTTAATGACATAACCCCCCCCCCCCCCCCCCCCCCCCCCCCCGCCCCCCCCGGCG
>JAFBJT010108844.1:0-25487 GCA_016785325.1 Chascanopsetta lugubris
GGTGCACAGCTCCGATGCTAATAGTCAGTTTCTGTCTGCGAGCGGCTTACGATGTGAGAGCGATGGGTATGAGGACATCGATCATCGAGTGCTCAATAAAAGTACAGGGGATTCGCCGATTGGTGTTGGGCCATAACAACTGCACACTCCATCCACGGTGAATGAGGAGGGGGGCGGGGAGGAGGAGGGCGGGGGGAGGGGGAGGAGGAGGAGGAGGAGGAAGCGAGGGAGGGTGAAGAGCAAGGAGAGGAAGATAAGAGGAGGGACAGAGAATGGAGATAAGACAGGGACGCTTGACACCCGAACTGTGACTTTTCGTAATGGAAACAAATTCTCTCCCCTCTCCAACTCCCCTCATCCAGACCCCCGTCCGGTGGAGTCACGTGCGGTGCCACTGGCGTGCGGTTTCGCACCCGCAGCCCGTCCACGATCGAGCGATTCTTCATCGATACATTCGTGTGACCCGAACATTTCGAAACGGTCAAAAGACAAATAATATACAAAGAAACATCAGAGGTTAGGTTTGTCCAGTTCCACCTGGGATGTTAAAAAAAACCGAGATCGCAAACAATCATCGTCGCGGTTCTGAGGTGGTTCAGCATCTTTCTTATCTGTTTCATGACCTCAGTCAACGAGCCGGGCGACACTCACTCCAGGAGCATTTAGCGCCAAACAGTCGACATAGAGACTGGACATAGAGATAGGGAGTTGACTCCATACTAACCCTTTGCTTCACTGAGCGCTGTAAGTCACGAGAAACGGTGGTTTAACAGCAACAGTCTACAACACAACAGTCGAGGACTGCATATAAATAGGGGCGACGCGTTAGTCCCCCTAGAGGCCGGTCGCAATGAAGGTCAACCGTCACAAAGGTGGGGCCCGTTGACCTTGACACCACAGCTGCAGGTTGTGTCAACATGTTGCGATGGCGGAAGAGGAAAAGGAAGATCTACTTGTGATTGAATCCAGGACTTTTCCGCGCCACTTTCAGAAGATTCCAAGTTTCCTCCGTGAGCTGAGTTGAGTATCATTCCTAACTTTCTATTTCCAGCAAATCTGCAAACCCCCGTACAGAAGATGTAAGGGGCCAGATAATTACCGGCTCTTAGAATAAATTAAATCGCGCGAGTAAAGGGGGAACGTAATGAGATTTTTCTTTAAACCTTTCCACTTGTTAATTTGCATGAAGACCGCTTCATGCATCTTTTCTGTAATATACCAGATTCCAGAGTTGACTTCGGTGGTCAGTCGAAAAAAGTAGCTTGCTCAGCATCACGGTCTAAATATATATATATCAATTAGCATAAGGGTGGTATTTCCTGTGTTGCAGGTGCATACATTTTAATCTGCACGGATGAATCTAAATTTTCTTGCATTTTCCCTTATCACATCATGACAGAGAGAGAGAGAGACAGAGAGAGAGAGAGAGAGAGAGAGAGAGAGATTAAGGGGCATTGGCCTTTAGAAGCATTTTGCTTGAAAAAGGAAGTGGCTCCTCTGGGGTCGCTGGGACAAAGACTGCCCCGGGCTTGGATTTCGGCTTTAGCCCGAGCTCGAGCCGCTCACCTCTGTGGCCGACCGCTGCTCCGCGGCGCGTGGAGAAATCACCCGCGTCGCACCTGTTCATATTTCTGCTCCGTATCAGCGCGGTGCAGCAGGTCCGTGCGGCGGGAAATGAAGGTGACAGCGCCGAGAAAGGGAGGGAGCGCAAACACTGGCGCACGTCGCATCAATCATCTGTCGCCGGGACTCGGCGGAAGTTTGTGTGTCTGCCGTCGAGCCAGAAAAGTGTGTGAGGGGAGGGGAGGGGAGGGGAGGGGAGGGGGGGGAGTCGGCTTGAGCACCAGTAAGTGAGGGACTTTATAATAAGGGATCTTGATGATAAGTCTCATAATAATAAAGGTTAAAAGAGCAGAATCGTTTGTATGAGCGCGGGTCAGATGGACAGATATGGGGTGAAAACTGGTATTTGGGAAAATTGATTGTAAATTGATCGTGCTGATTTTTCCACACAAAAAAAAACAAAAAAAAAAACACGTGTTTTTAATCATATGTTTAAGCATCATAAGCAGAAAAAGTCACTGTAGTCTCTGCATATCATCCACCACCGCAGCTCCTGTTTTCCCTGTTGCCCTGGAGCTCCTCCCCTTTCTTTTCTTTAACTTTCACATCAACTTCCAAACCACGGTTCAGACAGGAACCATCCTGTCCTCCTCCATCTTCCCTCCTCCTGTTCTCACCATAAAGTCAGTGATCCATCGCCATCCACCCCTATGATTTACCTTTTCAACGCGAATCAGTGGGACAATCAATCAGTCTTTGCCCTCTATCGCCGCTGACTCCGCTCTACATCCGCAGACGCTCGCAACGCGCACAATGTGGCGACCGAGCGGCTGCAGCGGCGCGAAGGTCTGCGCGGCG
This sequence comes from Chascanopsetta lugubris, assembly GCA_016785325.1. NCBI lineage: Eukaryota > Metazoa > Chordata > Actinopteri > Pleuronectiformes > Bothidae > Chascanopsetta > Chascanopsetta lugubris. The sequence goes on from JAFBJT010108844.1 coordinate 2,422, forward strand.
AGCGACGGCGCGGCGAGGAAACGAAAGCTTTGCCTCGCCGCTATCTGGCTGCGGCGGAGACGAGAGGCGAGGACGCTCGACTGACGCTCGACTGACGCGCGGCGGCGCAGCTTTGTGCCACCGCTGCTCGAGTGTGACGTGGTTTCCATACAGGGGCACGGGGGGGGGGGGGGTTATTATCAATTTAAGGAACGAAACAGCTCGTCTTTGCATCGGTAGAAAACTACGAGCCTGTAATTAACGGGGGGGGGGGGGGGGGGGGGGGGGGGGGGGGGTTTTCAAATCTCTCTGCCTTCTGCTCTTGGCATCTTCCAGGATCGTTTTAATTGTTTCCTGGCACAATGACTGGATCACTAAAGCGCACCCCCCCCCCCCCCCCCCCCCCCCCCCCCCCCCCCCCCCCCCCCCCGCCCCCCCCCCCCCCCCTCCCCCACCCCCCCCCCCCCCACTCACTCCTCCCTTCCTTTACCAGGAATTTGGCACGCCTTTACTCAGCTGCCGAAGACGAGGCACACATCTAAACATCTGATTAGCCTGTAATCACTGCCTTCCAATCCCAGAGGAGAGAGGAGAGGAGAAGATGGAGAAGGCTTGATTCTCTCTCTCTCTCTCTCTCTCTCTCTCTCTCTGCTGCAACTATCTTGAAGCTACAAACACATTTTTATAAATATTACATTCATGCGCATGCAACAAATAATAAAATAAAGGTGCGGCTGTGGTCAGAAACAGTTGGCATTGCCACCCTTCATCCTTCTCCAGACTCTCTCTTCCCTCACATACACCAACATTGTAAAATTAACCTTTATCTTCTTTGAATCTTTCATTTACAAACACTATGATATTGATGTGCACTGAAATTAGATACGTGTATAACATTCATTGCGCCACACGTATCTAATATACAATAAAATGTCCTAAAATGCATTTAAAGAAAAAAATATATATTTGCAAAACCGTTGCACTGTCTAACCCATAGGGGAACTCATTAGCAGTGACCCAGTGAACCTTCATACAGATCAAAGAGAAGGAAGTCGGCTGAACAAATAGATAAGAGAAACATAAAATTCATAAAATTAAAATGAGCTTAAACATGATCGTTATTATCATGCATACGCGTGTTTTGGACTTGGCTAGAAATTCAAAAATTATGGCAAAATTTAAGACAGAATTATTTTAGACTGACTGATTATTAAAAATATTAAAGGTAGGATTTAATGACATGTAATGGTTAAGGTGCATGTTGCAGTTAAACAGCCATCACCTCGCCCTTCCCTTCCAGGGAGGGAACCTATAATAGCCTTCAGTCATCATTACAACTCCCTGGGGAGCTGCTGTAACACGGCCACCTCTACGGAAAGTACCTTGATTCTTGGAATAGAAACATAAGAAGAGTTCATTTTAGGATGACGAGAAAAAAAACAAAAAAAAATGTGCACATTCAGATGACAAAAAAAGAATCAGATAATTACTTTGAATCCGATTTCTGCTGTTAGTAATGTCAAGATTTCCACCTGTAAAACCTACACACTGGACCTTTAAATATCCATTTTAGCTTTCGACATCTCCCTGCTTCACTCTCCGAAGTCTCCCTTTCTCTCCTCAAAGCCTCCTGCCAGTTTTCATGCCTGACATTCCGACAACCCCCCCCCCCCCCGCCCCCCTCTCCCCGGCCCCCCGCCGGCCTTCCCCACCATTCCTCTCCTTTTAAGCCATGTCCCTTTTAACTTGAGTATGACCAGAGTGAGGAGCGAGAGAAGACAGGTAGTCCCTGAATAATGGATGATCCAACAGTTTGAAATTCCCTCTATTTTGAAAAAAGCCAAAAAGAAGAAAACAACTTAAATGCATCTTGGAGGAGATGGAGAAGTCGCAGTGTGAGTCTCCAGACCAGTTAGTGTTGGTGTAACTGGAATGTACTTTCAGAAACATGCTGGAAATGCTTTTACTTCTACTCATATTTGTATTTTTCACCTGATCTCAACTTTGGCTCAAAGCCTTTCTTCTTATTTCTTTCTGTGCAGCTCCATACATTTGAAAATGACTTGTTTGTTTCCATCACGCCTGGTTTCTGCGGACAACTGAAGCAGATCTGGGCATTTCACAGCATTTCACACGGGGCCCACGGGGTCGAGAACAAGCTGCAGTGTTTTATACATTTGAAATTGGTAAAATGTGCTTTTGCATTGCAGTGCAGGCGGAGTGGGCAGAGATGTTCATGTCGTTGTTGCCCTTTCTTTAAAATGAAGTCGCACTTTAGAAGACCACCCCCAAACGATCCCATTCGATTAATTATTATAATTAATAATAATTAATATTAATAATTTATAATAACTTCCCAAGACATTTATTTCTTATTTTTTGTGCAGAATGTTAAACCCACTCGATCATTCCTGATTATAAAGTTTTGTTGTTTCCGCATCCATTTCTTGATAAGACAGTGTTTGGAGTCGTTGTTACTGAAATAAAGATGAAATAAATAATACATAAATAAATAGCTCATAAGTTGTTTTTGATAATTTCATCAAATAATAACAACGGGTCTTGACATTAAAAAAAAGTTTGTTTGGCCCCCGGTAACGACCTCGGTTCCTCATAATCCCAAAGCCCTCCCCCGACCTAAAGGTACAACACCTCAGTGACCCCCCCCCATGCCAGATGATAAAATATAAAACAAGAAATCGTATAAAAGTAAAGTTGTTGGGATCAGCTCCGACACGCTTGCCACTGCACGGTGCTTTAAGCCGTAAGAGTCGATAAGGTTCTTCACTCCCTGCCTCCGCAGTCTCCTTCTCCCATCGAGCATCAATTACGTGAGTGTAAATAGTTATTTGACAAAGTGAGGAGAGCCCTGTCACTGGGACAAACAAGACCCAATTCAATTAGCCAAACTTTCTTAATGACACTTCAAATGATTTGCCTGCCTCTTCGCAGCCCACTGGACTGGCACCGCGCTTAAGACGGGATTTGAAGAATATCAGAGCGAACCTTCTTCCATTTCCTCCAAAAAAGATTTGTGGGTACGGATCTCCCCTGAAGCGCAATACATCGTCTCGCTATCGAGGAGCCCACGCACGGCGCAGAAACACTTCTGGAGGTTTTTTACTTTTCGGCGAGTCCAACTTCCACTGTCTCGCCGTCCCCCGTCTTAAGCCTTAAACCAGCGAGGAGGGCTAGAAGATGTCTTCAGCGGCAATATGAGTCCAATCCCCCCTGAGCCCAATAGTTTGGCCCAAATCCCGACGAGGATTAGAAGTGACTCACATCGGCTGTAATTATGTAACTTGTCTGTTTACGGAGAGGAAACGGGGGGAGCGTCCGGGGTCACGTGCTATTTTTACATTTGTGTTATTCTACTGACTGCTGAGCTAAATTGAAAAACAAAAAAAACAAAAACATAATGCTTTCTTGTCCTTGACACTCTTGAATCAACGTTAAAGGTGCAGTGGGTAAGATTTCCTGGATATTTTTGTCAATTACGATCAATTACATACTGGCATTTTCATGAATTTATGATGTTTTAAATATCTTAGATGATTTGCATTCCCCTTAAATGAGCCCATTAATGTAAATTTAGGGGCTGCCATGATTTTATAATAGCTCAGAGTGGACACACTAAACATCTTTTGAACTTTAAGGACAACTAAGGGCTACTATTAGTTCTCTTGCATGCTCCAGTGGAGAGGGTGAGGTGATGGATGAATATGCAACTTCACCAGTAGATGTCACCCAATATGAGACACTGCACCGTTACTGTACCGGCACTGCCCTCGCCATCGACCTTACGGCCGCCGCTGCTTCACATCCCCGTAAATACGATTTAAAAAGTAAACAGAACCTCAGTGACTGCGCAATCGTTTGAGGCTCATCCCGGCCTCCGCTACTTCAAAGCTCTGACTCTGATGAGGTCAAAGTGAATCAGATTTTTTAAAATTTATTTACTGAAACGTTTCTCTCGCTCCCTCTCGCAGGCAAATAACCTGTTTCTGTACATCACCACGAGACAGGCGGAAAAAAAGGAAGGATGCGGATAATGAGACAGCCCTGACTTGCCCTGCGTGCATGGTTCTGCACGGCTGTGGGCAGGAATCCAGGCTAATAAGAAGCCCTCGCCGCTCAGCCTACCCCGGCACACTGCGCCTTTTCAAAGCACATCCATTCCTGCCGAGGATCCAACTTCAAACGGAATCAATTTGTCCTGTAATTTGAGTGATTACACTCCTAATTAACACTTCCATTAATGTGCGTGGAGGTGGCGAGTTGTCTCAGGGGCTGATCTTAATTCTCTCATACAGTGCAAAACATGGATGGAGGCTGGGATTGCAGGGATTAAGAACTTGTAACCAGGGGGAATCGGATGGAAACGGAGTCATGATGACCTGGACCACTGCTTCATCCCTGTTGATTTCATCTTCTTTCGCCATCATTGATCCAAAAACGAAGTTGTTTTCAGACATGCGAGAGATACTCCAGTGGGAGGAGCAGAATGAAAAAGCAGATCCTTCTTATGATTCAAGTGAGTGGGCGAAATCATGAAGTGAAGGCGAAACGGACGTCAGTTTCTTCAGAATTTATCCATAACGAACAGCAGATGATCCAAATTATTAGGGGCTGCTGTGAGAGTTTCTGCGCCTAGAATCTCCCATTGTTATGCCGTCTTATGTGTCAACAGAACAACTGTCGACATGTTGGAAAATGGCTTTTCGTAAATTGAAAATAAAACCATTAGAGAGAAATAAGCCTTAGTGCAGTGGTTCTCTACTGGTCTGACTTTGGGACCCACCATCAGCTCTTAATGACAAGCTGGGGCCCACATTTCAAATGAGTGTAATGACAAGACGGTACAGTTGGATGAGATAGTACGTAATGTCACGGTTTGCCTCCACAAAAAAACAAGTATAACGATTTACAAACAACGACCGTCTGGCGATGCTAGAGAGAGAAATAGCACCTTTTATGCATGTTAATTAAAAAGACTAAAAGGTCATGGGAAAACAAAGTAATACCATAAACACACGTGCCCTCTTTTGTCCTAAATATAACAAAATCCAATCCAATTAGCATTACGTCGTATCGGGCCGTCGATACGGGGGCGGCCATGTTTCTACGGCAGCCCAGAGTGGACATATCAAACATCTTTTGAGCTCCAATGACAACTAGGTTCCCCTGCATGCTCGGAGGGGTGAGGCTGAGGTAGTGGATACAACATGCATCTTCACCACTAGATGTCACCAACTCTTACACACTCTACACCTTACACCTTTAATATGCAATTGCCGTGCAACGCGTCACTCTAAGAGTGTGTTAGCCCGGCTGGGATCAAGGGACGGGCGATCCGTCTTCGCCACATATGACAAACTGCCGCCTATAATCTGGCCAGACTAAAATGCCACCTGTAATGAGGAATTGAGTTTGAAAGCGGCGCTGCAAAGATTTCATCCCCCAGCGGAATCTTAATCCTGTCTGAGTGCGGCTGACGCCGGGTTCAGCAGCTGTCCACAAATGTCACGCATGGCGAATTCGCGCCGGTTTAAAAACAAGGATGAAGGGATTCGATTGTTTCAATTCGCACGAGGAGAGCGGGTGACAATGGTCCTGTGCAAATAGGGGCTCGGCTGCCTTTTGTAAAGCACATTTTTTTCATAATCCAGTCATTCCGACAAATTTAGCAGTGGCTAATTCATGCATCCAGGGTTCTCTACATGCTGTTCCCAAGGCAGCACAACTATAGAACTGGTCTCTAAAAACTAAATGGACTTCTTGTATACTATATATCTGCATATGGTGTTTTGAGCACAGGGTGCCGAAGTCGAACCAATCGGTGTTGCCTATAGCCAAAGCATTTAAAGGGGCGGTGTGTAAGATTTGGTGACATCTAGAGGTGAAGTTGCATGTTGTATCCATCACCTCACCCTCAACCTTCTGAGCATGCAGGAGAAGCAGTGGTGGACTTCATTAAAACTCACAAGATGTTTAGTACTTCCACTTTTACTAATGTAACAAAATGGCGGCCACCATAGAGAGGACCTGCTCCTCGTGTAAATATACTTTAATGGGCTCATTTTAGGGTAATGGAAAAAACAAAACATTTGTGTGTTATCAATTCATGAAAATGTCAGTATATAATTGTTTTGTAATATTTATAACAAACATGACCAATATCGTACACACTGCCTCTTTAACCTTTGTGCCCCCCCCCCTTTGTGCCCCCCCCCCCCCCACACACACACACACACACAAGGTTATGCAATAGAAAGCTAGTACACGAGAGGAGATGGTAAACACTTCACTTGTCGCTTACTCAATTCTGTGCACACCACCACCTCGCCCTTCACCCACCTCTCTGCGGTTGTATAGATATATCATATATTACATATCTTCAGATGAAAACTACGTGATCAATACAGCTTTTAAAAAGCCTCCTGAGTGAGGTGAGACTTTTCTTACGGACGCTTCAATGACATCCTAACATTGAAACTTGAGCTTTTCATCAATGAGAAGTTTTCATATTGGGGTGTGAATCCGACAGTGTGGGTATAAAGAACAGGTCAGGATGAGGACACGGCTGAAAGGAAGATAATTCAAAGAGATTTGGTTATAAAAGTTCTTCTTTGACGTCTCTGAGTAGGTACTGTTTGTCGATTGCAGGTGGATGTTCAGAAATCAGTTGAGGTGTAGACGACCGTGTTTACATTCTATAGGTCCACTCACTTTCCAGAAACCAAACCAAAAGAATTATTGCATAAAAACTTAAAATCAACAGCCGTTCTGGGCCAGATTGAAACCATCTGGCGGGCCGGTTTTGACACACGGGCCATATGTTTGATGCCCCTGCCCTAAACAATGAGATTAACATTGAACACACCATGTCTAATCTGCTTCCAATGGATGTACAGGAATGCATGGCTAACTCTGTAGCCCTCCACAAGGTCGTAATCTAGCTCCGGGGAGGTTTCCTCCATCGTCACGTGCAATCTATGACCCTACACTCAGATAGAATATTTACAGCTATTTGAAAGGTTGTCAAGCGTTTTGGCCCAAAGATAGAACCAAAACAACAGTGATGCTCCCCTGACTTACGCAGTTAAACTTTGTTATGAACTGTAATAACAATGTTGATCGCTTTTGGTCGTCTGCCATCATCATTATTGATGAACAAACTTGATGTCCTTTGTAAAACTCTACCCTGGAGGAAAACAAAATCTGTTTGCGACGCCATGTTTTATAAGTGACCTGACTTCCAGTCTCAGGACTCTACTTCCTGAAGGTTTTACAGCCTCAGATCGTGACTCCTACCCAATGTTCAGTGGAACAACACCGTGTTATGTAGCATTTGGTAGTGAATTGGGTTTTACGGCGCATAAAACCACATCAATAATTTGAGCAGTAACGTCATGATCTGCTGGCTTTTATCCCCCTCATTATTGTCCCCCGTGTGTTTACTTAACTGTGTTTTTACATTACCTGCAATTCGGAGGAAGCCAAAGGAAGAGAGCCAACTAAATTGGGTATGAATTGGGCTTGAAAGCCAATGATGAGTTTCCTTGTAAAAGGAGATGCAGCACACGCTACATGACTTCCTTTGGCAGCCGGGGGGCTATTTTTATTGTTGCACATAGTGAAACTAATAGCCTTCCTGTTATGATGGCAGCCATACTGGAGAGGGGCACTTTTTCTTCGACAGTCAAAGTTAATGGGCTGCCCCGCTCTGCCTTTTCAGTTGACTGGGGGTGAACGTTTTGACCTGTGTCAGTAAATTGCAGATGGTGGAGGGTGATACACTCACAGTCTGTATCCACAACACAGGCAAACAAAAGAGCCTAACAGGGAACATTGGAGATGAGTTATGGGAGGATACGTGGAGTGACGAGCGACTCTGGAAGCCGAGCGACGTTGAGACGACAGCTCAGAGAACGTTCCTTGACGCGCCGACTCACTTTGTCGGCGTCACCCGACAGCGAGAGGAATGCAAACGCCACTGACATAACACGAGTGAAGACAATAACGCCGCTCAACTGCAGGGTGCGACGCCGAATGAAAATCAGAAAGCTCATTACTGACAATACTGCGCCGCCAGCTACAACAGAAGACGTTCAATCACACAACACAAACAAGCTCTCGCTCGCTCTTCCCGCGCACGCTCTCTCTCTCGCTCTCTCTCGTCTCATTTTCCAGACAGGCATAATTTTGCGACTCGATTTCAATTAGTCTCACGCCGTCTCTTACCTGACGCTCTGCATCTGCAGTATGTCCGGGTCTGTCGCGTTCAGGGAGGCCACAAAGCTGCCAACGGGGATGTTTTCCATCTTGGTGACTACGAGGGGATCGGGGAAGAAGACGGGACCCTCGTTGACATCCATCACCTTGACGTGGACGGTGGCTGTGGAGCTGGGGCCGTAGCCGACGTCGGGAACCAATGGTTCCTCGTTCTCGACTTTAATGAGTAGCGTGTGGAACTCTGTGGCCTCGAAGTCCAAAGGCTAGGGGGAGGACAAACATAATAATAATGATAAGAAAAATATCTTTATTATTCCCCATGAAGGGGAAATTCAATTTTGTCACACACACAAATACGCACATCCACCACGATCTACAATAGATGCACTTGGGGAGAGATGTCAGAGCGAGGGGGCTGCCCTTGAGCAAGGCACCCCGAGCTGTTGGGGGTTTGGTGCCTTGCTCAACGGCAGTGCCAAGGAGAAGGAGCTAGCACCTCTCCAGCAACCAGTCCACACTCGGTCTTGGTCCGTGTGGGACTTGAACCGGCGACCTTCTGGTTCCAAGCCCAGGTCCCTATACTGACTGAGTGGGGGTTATCATGGCGCCTTGTACCATCCATCTAAAGTCTATAGTTGTGTTTTATACTTTACCTTGACTACAGACAGCATTCCCTCGTTATTGTCCGGATTGGTTTGGATTTCAAAACTCAGCGTGGGATCTCCGTTGATGATGGAGTAGATGGCTCTCCAGGCCTCCGTCGCCGGATCATCTCTGTCGTCTACTGTGAGGTTGACCACCACCCCCGTCGAACCCTCGTTCACGTACGCCTCGAACTGTCACGGGAGACAAACGGACAGATCAGAGCGAGAACGGTCGAACGTGCGTATTACAACACGTGAAGTATAAAACTGTGAGTCAGAGGTCTGGAACACTGAGACCTTCCAGCAGGAGCTGATTGGTCTGAGTCTAAAGATTCATTGCACCCAATGTGAGGGAAACTGTACAGGCCTTCCACTTTCATGATACGTCAATGGAATAATGCAAGAAAAATGGAGGTGAACACATTTGCTTTAGGGTGGCGAGAATTGCGGTGACACATTCTGTCTGAGATCATAATGTTTCAATCTGATTCCATATCACCAACTGCAAGTCATGAATACGTTAGAGGAATATCAGGAAACTTTCACCAAAACTTTTCTCTCAGTATTACAGAAGAATGTTCTTATAAGTTGCTAATTGCTGTGTTTGCTTCTTGAAGCTGGTGCAATGCTTCCTTCCTATAAATATTTAGGCTTTTTCACCACTGGCTAAAGTGTAAAATGTCCCCAAGGTTCATAAGTAATGGGTTTGCAAATATTAAATGAGGAAAACAAATCTGATAAATGTATGATGTCAAGATTGCACAAATGTGTGCATCTGGGAAAATTACCATGCTTATTTCTATGTGGATGATACCATCCTATATCAATCTCAAGTTCAAACCAACAGAGAATCATTGTCAAGTTATACAGAACTGGAATACTGGAATCTGGTAATAGTTGAGAAAGTATCAAACATTATCTAAAACTGTTCCCAAGTACAGTCCAAACAAGTACTGAATGTATGACTTGCTTTTACAATACCCTAAAATTAGCTCTTTAAAGGTGCAGTGTTTTCGGGCATTTTCGTCACTTCAAAAAATATTACAAAGAAATGACATAGTTTCAAGAATTTTTGATCACATTATTTCCCCAATTTTCCCAATTACCCTTAAATGAGCCCATTAATGTATATTTACATGAGGAGCAGGTCCTCTTTACAGGGGCCGCCATGTTTTTACAGTAGCCAAGAGTGGACATACTACACATCTTTTGAGGTTGAATGACAGCTGTAGTCTACGATATGTTCACCTACATACTCAGAAGGGTGAAGGTGAGTTGATAGATACAACATGAAGATGTCACCAAATATTACACACTGCACCTTTAAGCTCAATGTTTAGCCTTAGGTTGCATTCATGGTACCTCATATTTATCCTACACCAATTTTGCCAGACGGCTGCAAAATTATTCCATGCACCAGTTTATTCAAATCATCAATTTCTCGAGCAGCAACCTCCCCATTTGAGTCCAAGTGATATTTCACATTTGATCCTTAAATCCATATATCCATTGCACATGCTGCAGTGGCTGATTTTAAGATTGCCACATCGTTTTACGCCATAATAAGAAATTATGACACGGGATGGATGTGCATATAAAAATGATTTCACCCAAGCTTTTTACAATTTGTTTTATTTCCGTCATCACTGTGCAAGTTAAATAAAAGCCCTCGCCATCTGCCTCTGGCTGTGGATTTATGGGAGTGTGCGTTAACGTCATGTCACGCCATCCACTAAACAGAATGATTTCCTGCATCACCATCCTCTGATTTGCTGAACTGTCAGCGAAAAGATTGGTCTGAATATTTATTCATCCCCACACTCCCTGATCAATATTCAGACCCTTTATTGGTGCATCGACATGCGCTAACGTCGCTGATACCGGTCCTTGCATTGATGACATCATGTCATTCCATTTTCAACCGCTTATCCAGTAATCCGGGTGACGGGGTATTTCTACCAGTACACATAGGGCCATTGGTGGTATCAGTGTGAGGGCCGGTGACATTGATACCACCAATGGCCCAATGTGTACTGGTAGAAGTCGGGTCCAAGTGAGACTCGAACCAGTACCTCCAAAGGCGAGTGCTCTAACCACTGAACTACTGCCGCCCCCTTGATGACATCATGCTTGTTGTTTTGCTGTCTTGTCTGGATTGCGGGGTATTTCTACCAGTACACATAGGGCCATTTGGGGGTATCAGTGTCACCGCAGCATGGTCCAAGTGGGATTCGAACCAGTGACATTTGCTTTGCCACTGCCGCCCTGTTGTTTTTGTACGAAAATGAGAAAAAAAAAAGTCAGTGTTTATGATTGTTTATGACATTTTGCTTCGTACTATCATATGTAAACAAGACGTATCGCAAATACGTGTAAATAAAGGTTGAACGAAAATGACCCCTCCGTGATTTCAATGAGATAAATGCAGAATGTAACGGTCCACGGTCAAATCGACACGGATTCACAGGACTGCGTACTCCACAATATTGACGAGCAGTAAATAAAACAAATACTATTCATGTCCCCCATTCCGCGCCCAACATCTCATTTATTCCTCCAGTGTCACTCACTCCTCATCCCAGCGCTCATTGTCGTCAGCGGACCTCAATCACACTCGCGTCGATGCGTTCGGCCGCCGCCGCCGCTCCCAATGAAGACTTCATTGTGAGTGGGGCTATGCCCTGTGCGGGGGGCTGCAGCAGGGCCCCCGGCAATCTAGCGAGCGCGTGCGTACGCGTGTTTGTATCGAGGCCATTACGGTGTCACAGCTTAGGGTGTAATCTTCCAGGCACAGAACACTCTGTTTAAGGATAGCGCAGGGTCCAGCCTAGATTACTGCGTCTCCTGTCAACCCACGGTATTGTTGTTTCACAGATTACGCTCTTACCGCCTCACACCTCCCGGCTCTGTGCATTTAACTGACGAGAGGCAAACATTGATTTCTTCTCCTCTCCTTTTCTTACCCTCTTTTTTAATCATCCAAAGCTTGTATAAAAAAAGGACACTCGGAGCCATTTGCAGTCACTTAAGGCACAGAGGACGGAAACACTGTGTTCTCAAAGACAGACTTTGTGTTTGCACCTAAACAGGTATTGTCGGACCCTTTGTCCAGCGAGCCGGTGGCGGTCCGCTACAAGAACATGGTGGAAATTAGGAGGCGTTTGAAAAAGCACCCTCATCTTTTTTTTTTTTTTTTTCTCTAAACAAACGGATTGCTACAGAACTTAAATGTGAGAGTATTGCCAACTGCCTTAAAGGTACAGTGTGTAAGATGTGGCGACATCTAATGGGGAAAATTTCATGTTGTATTCATCACCTCACCCTTCCCTTTCGAGGACGCAGGAGAATGGTAGCACGTGGTTTTTGTTAAAGGTACAATGCGTCAAATTTGGTGACATCTAGAGGTGAAGTTGCATGTTGTATCCATCACTTCACCCTCATCCTTCAGAGCGTGCAGGAGAACCTATGGTATAGTCATTAAAACTCAAAAGTTGTTTAGTATGTCCACTCATGGACCCAGTCATCATGTAAATAAACATTAATAGGGTCCTTTTAGGGTAATGAGGCAAAATATAAAATATTCAGGCGATTATTAAGTCATGAAAATGACACTATGTAATAGTTTTGTAAGATTTTTAGAAGTGGCAAAAATGACAGAAATGGACACTGCACCTTTAAAGCTCAAAAGATGTTTAGTTCATCCACTCTGGGCTATTGCAACAACATGGTGGTCCCCGGGGGGGAACCCACTCCTGATGTAAATATGCATTAAAGGGCTCATCTTAGTGTAATATAAGAAGCATTAGCATACATTGAGGTGATTATACAATTATGCAAATTTTAGTATACGATTGTTTTGTAATTCAAGCCCTACAAATAGTAGTGACCACAAATACGAACATAAACACACAGCTGTGATCAGAGACATTTATCATTCCAAACCCCAAGACCCTGCCCTGGACTTCAAACTGCTGATAATACACACTCAAACTCTCTCTCTCTCTCTCTCTCTCTCTCTCTCTCTCTCTCTCTCTCTCTCTGACTGTCTGTCTTTCTGTCTCTCTCTCTCTCTCTCACATACACACACACACACACACACACACACACACACGGTCAAATACAGTACAGTCAGACAACAACCGGTCAGATTGGGTTTAATCATTTGGGGCAGTCATGCGGTTGGAGGAAATGCTGTATTCTGTGTGATGTGGCCATTGGGCCCCTGCCCTGCTGCTGATAAGGCCTCAATTCCACCTGGAGCACAAAGCGACCAGTCACCTGAAAGACTGGTGGGAAATGACTAAGTATACGGGGCAGAGCTGCCGGAGCGAAATGACTTAAACCCATAAAGAGGGACACAGAGGGGAGATGGCCAAAGAGGAGGGGGAAAAGGGTCTGCAGTTGCTTTATGTCCGTGTGTGTGTGTGTGTGTGTGTGTGTGTGTGTGTGTGTGTGTGTGTGTGTGTGTGTGCGCGTGTGTGCGTGTGCGTGTGAGTGTGTGGTTTATGGGAGTGTAACCCTGGGAACTTGGATGACACAACAGTGCATGAGTAAAATCCAAAAATGAGGCACTCACACAGACATACTGCAGAATCTGAGTTAAGATAAGGAGTGCACTGACTGACCACTTTATTAGGAACACCTGTTCAACTGCTAATGAACACAAAGCCTTTAGGCACGTAGACACGAGCGGGACACTGGTGAAGTTCAAACCATGCACCAGGATGAGGTAGAGAGTTGATTTAAAGGTGCCGTGTGTAAGATTTGGTGACATCTAGTGGTGAAATTGCATGTTGTATCCATCACCTCACCCTCACCCAACAGGTGTTTAGTACATCCACCCTGGACTAATGTAAAAACATGGCGGCCCCCATAGAGAGGACCCCCTCCTCGTGTAAATATACTATAATGGGCTCATTTAAGAGTGTAATGGATTAAAAATAAATAAAAACATTTTGGTGATTATAAATTCATGAAAATATCAGCATGTTATTGTTTTGAAAAATGTTTTTTTTTTTTTGACAAAAATGATCAAAATCTTACACACTGCACCTTTAAGTAACTTTGAACATGGAGACCTGCCTGTCTCAAAATCTGCTGATCCACTGAGGGTTTTCACACACAGCCATCAGGTTTGTGGACATGTGTCCAAATAAGAGGAACTACCCGGCGAATATGGGCAAAAATGCCTCGGTGAATGGTCCGGAAAACATGAACACACCAGTTTGATCCGAGTCATTCAAATAGCAGAGTGCAGAGTGGCGACTGTGAACGCGGAACATGTTGCACTCCTCTCAGCTGAGAACAGGAAAAAGAGGGGCTCACCAAAGGATTTGAAAAAGGTTACCAGATCTGATGGGACTATTTCTCTTGTGACATTGAGATGGTAGAATTTCGTGTAAACAACTTAAAAGCCCCGCGATCATGTCAAATATGGACCGAAATCACAGAGGAATCTTTCCAGCAAAGAGTGGATTTTTTTTTTTTGCCACAGAGAATTCAGAAGATAGCGTGGATTCAACCTAAGGGGATGGGCACTGAATTTAAATCTCCCCATTTGTGTGTCGATTTATCAGACGTTTGGATTGTTGCTTGAAAAGCATATTTTTACCTGCAGGGTGACACGGTGTACTTAATAAAGTGTCTATTGAATGTATTTACACATACACAGGGATTGATGGATGGATGGCCTGAATAAACATATTTGCAATGGCCGTAAATCAAAACATAAAAAAAATAATAATAAAGGAATCGAGACATTTTACATTCCAGGCAGTAAAATCTACAATGTGCCATCGATTTTCTGTTTCCCTTCCCCTCTTGTGCCTGACTCTTTCCGCAGTCCGTCGTATAAATCTTCAAGGTAATGTCAGACTGTCAAAAGATAATTGGGCGATCATAGTTTGAGGCGAACAACTAAAGACAAAAAGATACATATTATGTTTCAGCAGCTGACAGTTTCATCGTCGTAACTTTTAGTTGCGTTGTATATATATATATATATATATATGATTGTGATGACACAATGGTCATTTTAAAACAAGGTCGTCATTGCAGTTACAAAATTACACCCTATTAATAATGTATTTTCCTTGATATCATTGGTACACACACATTAAAAAAAACATTTACTATCATAACTGTGAAATCTATCACAGTGGGGTCAATACTGTATTACTTTACAATTTGAATTGATGTTATTACATTGTTGTTGTGGGCTTATGTTCATTTTATATAGTTAAGTTACACTGCAAACAGCCTGATTAGGACATCTGAATAAGAATGATGGCTGCCTTCCAACAGAGTGGCAGTTAGAAAAGCTTGAAATGACATTGAAATAAAAATAATAATGGGATGTTCTTTCTTTTTTTTTCTTTCCTTATCTACCACAATATTGGGTCTAACATTTACCGATGGCGACCAAACTAGTTTACAGGACGTTCAATTTATGGGGGGTATTCACTATCTTGTCCTAGGTTTCCCCCCCGAAAATAAATATTACACCATAAAAACAAAGTACGACAGAGAGCGGAGAGTTGAATCACTCTCATTAAAACTTATCTTGAAGCAGTGGAAACTCACTGCCCTCATTAAGACGTGTTCACATCGTCAGTAACCAGGCCTCGGGAGGTTTTTCTTTTAAATGAGAAATCAGAGGCTGAACTCTGACACTGATGTTTTTTTTTTTTTAGAACCCAGTGTTTAAGATTCAGGTGTAATTATTTCCTTTTCCATCGGCGGCAATGGAAGATTAAATAATTCTCCCTTCGTATTTATACACCAAATTGTATTCGCCTTGAATGACCACGTTGTACAGACACCACTATGTTTTTAAAGGTACAGTGTGTACGATTTGGTGACATTTAATATTAATTTAATATTCATTTAATTTAATAATACTGGTGCCAGCCACCAGGAGGCCATTGAGACGATTTGGCTTCACCGTCGCGATTCATCACCCGTTTGTTTGACTGCAGTCGGCGCATGTGGTATAGAGCCAACATGGCGGGGCGGACGCCAACGCTGTTGTGTTTCACGTCACGCCTGTGATTGTGGAACATTGGCATGTTGTCTCGAAATCGCACACGTGGGTGGAGTCATGCCGGCTTTGTTCGGTCGCGTGTAAAGGCGCAAAGGCGGCATAATTACGAATCTTCTTACAGACAAAATAGCGCGGTCGATCCCTGTCGCCGGATCTTCGGATTGTGCCGACTGTTGTTCCTGGACAACGTAAACACTTCCGTGCTTCATAGAAACTCGTACGCCCGCCATCTTACAAACTGCCTTGGAGCCACATATTCTGAATTTGTATCTTTCCCTAAAAGTGTAATCTAGAAACAACCCCGCGACAGTTGGACACGAGTTTTCCCATCTCTTCCTCGTCTGCTCTCGAAAGCAGCTTAATTCTCAGCTGACGGAAATCTGTGGCGCGGCAGCGTTTTCATTGTGGCAGATCGAAGCCGAAATGAAACCCACCACTCTCTGTCATCCCACACAATGTGTAGAGGCTTGGCAACTTATTGCGCGTTCTCACCCCCGTCTTGCCTCCCTCCCTTCTGGCCTCCCTCCCTCCCCCCTTGCTCTAATCCTGCATACAGTACGTGTGCCTGGAGAGTTAATGAGCTTACCTGTGTCTTTATTGAATTCGAACAGCCTCTGCTCAGGCACTTTTCCCAAAATAGATGATGAATCTGACATTTGGTAAATCCGCTTTTCTACCTTTGCAGAACATGGCAGCCCTCGTATTTGTCAATGCAAAAAAAATAAAAAATAAAAATAAAAATCTTCAGGGGATACAGGCTCAGTGTGTTGAATAACCACTTGCTACAGAATCATTCAGGTGTTACGGTTGATGGATTACACTGGTTATCATTGGACAGATTCTCCCTCCAGGAGTTTTGTAACTGTGACAAGCAACAATCTGACGGGCCACGCCCACTTTCTGACACAGCACCTCCTGCCTGAATAACAACACTTTACAACCACTCCGAAGCTGCTAACCATCAAACACTGACTAAAGTTTCAACTTTTGCAGAATGCACCTTTAACCATAGGAGATAAAAACTTGATTCTGCAAAAAATGAGGTCAAACACGATAAACAGCACTACAATTATAATGACACCTAATGTTAAATGTAGAATACATAACAAACGTGTACAAACTGAGTGACAATTTAACAATACCATCAACATAACGATATTTTTCATGTAATCTACCGTCATTTCTTATAGTGTGTTTTCCATCAGCATTGAAGAGACTGATGAGTCACACCCTTGACACTTCAGCTCCCTGCAAAAAAAGAGGGACCCTTCATGGGTCACTTGTTTTATCTAACACGGCTGCTTGCACCAGCAGTGATTAGAACGTAAAAGTTAACGAGTTTGGCCAAAAACATTGACTTTTATTATGATTTAACGAGTGGAAACGTCCATTTATCAAATTATCGAAAGAATAATTTGTTTTGTTTTTTTAAATCGCTAAAAACTTTCTCATCCAGTGTTGGTCAGCGTATTTTTTTTCGTTCCGCACGCATCCTCCTTCTCGGCGTCCGACTCATCTGACATCACAAATCCTCCCCATCCCTTCATCTCTGCGACAGAGACGTCTGGCCACCACATCACCTGGGGTAAACGCTGTGTGTATCTCCTCTGCAGCGAGCCGGTGGGGCAATCACGCAAGGACCGGACTAATCCGCAATACAACCCCCCGCCCCCCCCCCCCCCCCCCCCCCCCCCGCGGACGGACCGGCACTGACAGGGCCCTGCTGCCCTGCGCCTGGTGCTACACTCATCTCGGCTAACGTCTTTATCAGCGGGACAGATGGACAGCAGGCAAACATGGAGGAGAGAGGCAAGGAAAACGAGAGGGTAGGGTAGGGACGGGGGGTGGGGGCGGGGTGGGGGTGGTGGGGGGAGGGGGGTATAAACGACAGAGAGACAGACAAGCGCAGAGAAAGACCACGAAATTGAGTGTACGGAGAGAGAGAGGAAAAAAATGGAGACTGGCTGTTGGGGAGTTTGAGTGACAGGACTGATAAGGTCCATCATGGTCTTGTTATGAGGAGCAGGGGGAAACAGAGCAAGTCAGACACGGCATGGAATTAGCACAGCCGGAGAGAAGGTGCGCGCTGGGGGAGGGGAGCGTCGGCGGGATGAGGGAGGACGAAGCGGCGGCGAAGGGGAAAGGCGTTGGATGTGGCAACGTCACGCGTCAAACTTTCTTTTCACAGCTTTCACTTTGCATCCTCGTCGGCCCTTAATTGACAGCAGGTGGGAGACAATGCTCTTCAAGCGTTTGAAGGTGCACTGTGTACGAGTTGGTGACATCTAGAGGTGAAGTTTCACGTCGTACCCGTCACCACCACACCCTCACCCTGCCGACCAGGCGACCAATCGTAGACGCCAGTTGTCATTGAAACTCGAAAGTAGGTTTAGCGCGTGCACTCTGGGCTACTGTAAAAACATGCGGGCCACCGTAGAGAGGACACACTCCTCGTGTACATATACATTAATGGGCTCATTTAAGGGTTATGGAAAAAAAATAAAAATAAAAAAAAACATTTAGGTAATTATTATTGAAAATGTCTGTATCTAATTGTTTTGTAATATTTTTAGAAGTAACAAAAATGACTGAAATCATACACACTGCACCTTTAAGGGTAAAATACAAGTAGGTGATTGTGACAATGTCATAATGTAATTGTTTTATGACATTTCTTTCGACCGATGGAAGTGACAAAGACAACTGAAATTGCGATTGGAGCTTTCACGTTGACACAAAAGAGTGAATCTCACATTAATTCATTAAATCTAATTAAACACAGCGGTTTAACGGTAACACATCAGCAGTGAGACCACCGTGAAGCACACGCCTTTGCCCTTGATGATCACAGCGCTGAACTTTGATGTTTGATCTATCCCTGGTTGGTCATATGAACCCATCGCCCTCACGGTAACCGCTAATGGCAGCACGTGCACTTTACAGCGTGTTGCGGATGTGGTCATCACTCATTACTTGATGCCGCTGACGCTCACCTGCTTTCGTGGTCGTTAATACAAAGCGTGACTTGAAAAAGGCGCGAGCGCAGAGATGAGTCGGGGAGACGAGGGAGGTGAGCAGACTCCCCGCCGGCCCGTGTGAGGATTGAAGCAGTGGGGGGTCTGACGCACACGCTTCGCGGGGTGATGGATCGCTGCGTCTGTGCACGGGAGCAGCAGCAGCAGCCGCCGCCGCCGCCGCCGGGAGCTATGTGGAAAACATGAAGGCCCCCCCCCCCCGTCTGGAGCCCCCCCGTGGGTGCCGGAGTCAAGCTCGGAACGTGCAACTCCACGTTTTCGTTCTTCATTTGCTGCGCGAGAGCGAAGAGCTTTTACTAGACCAGGTGTGTGACACGTGGGGCCGTCGATCCAATGGCGTTGACCTGTTGGATCATTGGCAATCATTTTAGGTTTTGATGCCGAGTATTTTTCATCAACATCACAACTGTGCTTTTGATATTTTTCGCATTGTCGTTATGCAAATAAGGTGGAGTGTTGCAATGCCATGTTGCATCACCGTGTGCATCGAAAGGCCAGAATATTATTTATAAATTAAATTATTAATTTTTTTTTTCAGGGATGGAAGGATTGGGTGAGTTCAGGGGTATTTAGGTGTCACTCACCTGGCTCACTGTAACGTTAAGGGTACAATGTGTACGATTTGGTGACACCTACAGGTGAAGTCGCATTCTGTACCCATCCGCGCAGGCAGGGGAACCTATGGCCGCCCTCGGGCTGCCATTCAAGCTCAAGAGACGCTTGGTACGTCCACTCTGGGCTATTGTAAAAACATGGCTGCCCCCATGGGGAGGACCCCCCTCCTGATGTAAATATACATTAAAGTGCTTGTTTAAGGGTAATGTAAAAAAAAAATCATACATTGAAGTGATTGTACATTGAAAACTGTCTGTAGATAAATCCTTTGTAATTCTATTTTTTTACAGACAATGTAACAAAAACAAAAGACAGAAAACTGGCACTCTGCACCTTTAACTTTCTCCGACCTGTTCCTCGTACGGCACATGAAGAATGGCAACGTGGAGTTGCACGTTCTGAGCTTGATTCCGGCAAACATGCGGCACAATCCAAACAGGGCGCCGTCACGTTTCCCACTCACCTGCAGGCTCGCGCACAGAGGTTCCAACGAGAGGCCAAGAATGATCCCGTCGAATAATTCATGGGTGGAAAGCGGCGCGAGCCGTGGCTGCCGACACAAACTCGGGAGTGATAGGCCGTGATGGCGGTCATCGCAAGAGGTCCCGTATGATTGAGTGGCGGGGGGGCGGATTTATACCAGGAGCATAGCGCCTCCCGACACTCGCCCCTTAAAAGCGCCATTTCTTCACGCCGTTAAGCCAATGTCTTCCCACTGAGGAATGAGAACATTAACCGGAACACGGACGTGGTACATGCACTCTGCTCGGCCGGGCCCTGATGGCGGCCGGGCTCCTCTGAGCTGTAACATTTCACATCTGCGCCCCGCACTACTTACAAGCTCCCCTGACACCACAATGCATCATGGGAGGGCTGCGGGGGGGGGTTCGGTCGGGGGGGAGGGCGGGGGGGCAGGGTGGAGATGTGTCTCTAAATCTGACAACAGCTTGCGGGCGCTTCCATTAAAAAAGCGCACAGCTCAATGTTACGACTGTACCTTTCAGTGAGAGGGGCAACTATTATTTATTTATTTATTTATTTAATTTTTTTTTTGCAGGACCTACGTTTTTTTTTGTTTTTTTTTCTCCTGTTTTCACTCCTTGGTGTGTTCATCGTGAGGTGGCAACAGTGAAGGTGCAGTTTTGTGCGTTTTGTGCGCACGGCCCTTTGATTTTACAGCGCGACTGGCAGGCTCCGCTTAAGTTGTTCAGCCTCCCGCTAATGAGAGAGAAGGAGAGAGAGAGAAAGAAAGAGAGCGAGAGAGAGAGAGAGAGAGAAAGAGAGACTCCTACATGTTGCTTCTCACGATACCATGTTCTCATAACATCATATTTGCTATTTATATAAAAAAAAAGCTGATGTGATGGCATATAACATATAGCACACTAAAGCAGGGGACCTTGTTCATTGAAAAGTATCTTCCATGTTGGTGCGTTGCAAGCCCACCAAGCTGTGTGCGACCCTGACCTTTGACCTCAAAGGGAGAAAGTCGCAACGTTCCCATCTGAGTGTCGAGGTCGCGAAGAAAATAAACCCAAAAAAAAAACCAACGGAGGGACAAACGAGGGAGACGTGACTCACCAGTGGGTGTGTGAATTCAGGGGCGTGGTCGTTCTTGTCCGTGATGGTGATGGTGGCCGTGGCCGTGCCGGTCAGGCCCACCTCGCTCCCCGCCATGTCCTTCGCCACGATCTCCAACTCGTAGGTTGTGGTCGGCAGAGTCTGGGGGAGAAGAGGAAGAAGAGGGGCAGAGGTTCAGAGGGGATGGAGAGGGCAATACAAAAGGGGAGAGAGGGAGGGAGAGAGAGAGAGAGAGAGAGAGAGAGAGTAGCTTCTTCATGAAGGCACACACACACACGTTATCCTTGATATGTGATTTGCAAAGTCCGATACAATATTTGAGAAAAGGAATAATGGAGAGAATGATTATTAAATGAACGATTAGCTGTGTGTGTGTGTGTGTGTGTGTGTGTGTGTGTGTGTGTGTGCGTGAATCCACTCAAAGCAAAGCAAACACTTCTCGCCACGTTTCCACGTTATTGTCAGACCCTCGAGCGAAGCTCGAAAAAGCTCGAATGGCTCTCGGCAAGAGAGGCTTGAACTGGCGCGGCATCGCGAGTCTGAGAATAATCACGGCACCGAACATCTGTTTCCTCACTCTCGTGCTGGTGTTAAAGGTGCAGTGTGTACGATTTGGTGACATCTACTGGTGAAGTCGCATGTGGTCTCCGTCACCTCGCTCCTCCCATTTGAGCATGCAAAGAAAAGGTAGCTCTCAGTTGTCATTAAAGCGCAAATGATGTTTAGCGCTTCCACTATGGGCTGTTGTACAAACATGGCGGATCCCGCTCCTGGTGTAAATATACATTAAAGGGCTGATGATTATACATTTGTAAAAATGTCTCTGTAATTGTTTTGTAATTCTATGCCTATGGATAGAAGTGAGAAAAACGGACCAAAATCTTGCACGCTGCACCTTTAAAAGCTCCTCGCAGCCGGAGATGAACACGTCTCCGGGGGGAAAAGTCAGGAATCTGCATTTTGAAATTCCCACATGTGAAATCGGACAAAGGGAATGTGTCCCTAAAGCTAGCAGATCAAAGTCTAAACATATACAGTGCTATCTGAGCTTTGGGCTCATCCATTTGAGAGATTCCCGAGAGCTCAGCGTTAGATTTAACACTCACATCTCACCAGGCTTCGGGGGCATTGAAGATCAAAGTCTCAAGGCTCTTTCTCCTTCGGTGTAATCTCTTAAAATCACAGCAATCATCCGGCGAAAATGTCCCACTTCACTTTTCACTTATCCATTCAATGCTGGAAAGGAAAGAATGGACTCGGAATTGAATTAAAAAAAAAAACCCGGGATGAACCCGAGCCACTTCGGGACAAACCGAATGCGATGATTCTACATTTATATGCAGACGGATCCGCTCTCAATTACTAAAGAAGCTTGGGTGCAAACCTTCAAATGACAGGTTGCGTTTACAGGCCCTGTGCACACTTCAAAGGAGGAGCACATGCAGCGAGAGGGCGACCATTTATAATGATCACAGCAGAAAGAATCATTTGCCACCATGACTCATGGCTAATAGTAATGTTGACTCTGGTATATAAATAATAACAGGCGGTGGGGGCTGGGCATGCTAATGTTTATTTCTCGGCGCCGCAGCGTTTCCTCCCTGCAGGGGGCGTTCACTGTCACATGCTGAATAAACTTCATCCATCTGTCTCGGTGCGAATGCTGCATCGTGGATTCACCTCTGAGCGCGTGCAGACTCGTCGCATCGACCTCTTTTACACAAGCAAGGAGCCAGATACATGCACGTAAACACAGTGGAGTAGAAAATGCCCGGTGCATTTTCAGTGAATACAAAAAAAATAATAATAAAATTCAATGATCCAATGATTCTGAGGTCAGAATGGGAGGACAGGCCTCGCATTATGTCCGAAGTCAATGGCCAATAGGAAATGGCCAAATGCAGACTGGAAAAAAACATATGGTTTTATTTTCTA